>CAWYQG010000410.1:101808-156562 GCA_963966155.1 Clivina fossor | reverse complement strand
GAATAGCTATACACTGATTAATCACATTCATTAAATGCTCATTTCCAATGCAGCAACAACCCGTTCCTTATCAGCTAATTGTTTATTAACCGAATGTTCGGAGGCGTGCGTTCCTGGCGTAACTTCGATATTTACTTTAAAACGAGTTAGCAATGAACGTAACAATTTTACTCGAACTGACAGTCCGGTCAAGGTAGCCATGCTACAGTGTGGAATTGTTGGTGTAAATAAAACTTTAACTCTGTTGTTTTCATTGTCAACAGTTATTAAACTTTCTTCCAAAACATGTAATTCTTCTAATGTTAGCGGATGTTCTGGATCATTTATTTCACGAATTAAATCTGTAAATTAATTTCTGAATATTAAAATACAATTATTAAATGTATATATGCAATTTACGTACCAAAAATTTCACGTGCATCAAATTCATCAACAACATTATCATCTTCATCCTCTTCTGTTATATTTCTCTCCGAGATTTTCTTGTAAATATGCGGATTTATATTTTCCAATTTATCCATTATGTAAAGTTGTTAAGGTTAAATATTTTTGACATGTAGAGTACTTTGCACATGTGCTCATAGATGGCGACATATGTATAAAGTAAAATAAAATATTTTTTTCTCTAAGATTTTCTTGTAAATATGCGGATTTATATTTATTAATTTAGCCATTATCTTACATCCTATTAAATATTTAATAAAATGTACAATATAAAAATTATATAGATATTTCTGACACAAACATTAGTTTATACATGTGCTCATAGATGGCAACTTACGTATTATTATTTTTATTATTATTACATAATAAATTTTAGTTAACTAAATAAGTATTACAAATTATCTTTTTATTTACTATTACAACTTGAAGCATTTGAGATGTTTTAATACATTTATTATTTTCTTGCTAATGTTAGTAACTTCTGAACAGTTGGTACTAACTAAAGGCGCCAATAACCAAGCACTGTCGCGCAAAACAACTGAACATCTGAACAACGCTAAATGGTTAAGTTTTTATGACTTATAAGTTTACTTTTATTAATTTGCATAAAGAAATGATTTAAAACTGTTGACTATTAAAATTTCAAGTAACATTTGTTTCTTATCAATGTACATGTTATGTTCTCAGTAGTGGTACAACAAGTGCATATTGTTGATGCTTTGATTGCTAATGAAAGTTATATTATATATGATAATGTGTGTGGAGAAATAAAAAAATAAAAATTGTGTAGCTTTTTTAAAAATTATCACTTACCAAAACCTAACGTCAACCCATTATCCACGTGTTTAACTTGTTCAATATTCACTTGGTTATAAAATATCACAAGAATTACTTGATCCGATGACTTTAAGACAAGTTTTTGGGTCATTATCTAAAAAAAGGCTACACAAATTGCATGTTTTTATGATTTCAAAGAATTTTCACGCTCCTACACCTGACGCCAACCCACTATCCGCAGGTCTAACTTGTTCAGTATTGCTCTGGTCCCAAAATATCAAAAGCACGACTTGATCCGATGCTTTTAAGACAAGATTTTGGGCGATTATCTAAAAAAAGGTCTAAAAATTGGCATTTTCGCAGCTCGGTGCACCCTCTAAACATTTTTTAAATCGCGAATGGACTTGTATGGGTATATTGTAGACCCAAATCTTTGATTTGAGCCCAGGGCCAGCTGGTTCGATTTTTTTCGAAACACCCTAATATATATATATATATTGTAAATAAATATTGTTTTTAATAATTATAAAAGATTAAATAATTTAATTTATGATTCGAAACTTATATAATTCGTACGTATGTTTTAATTATATATAATAATAAGATAACACTATTTTAACGTAACAAATTCTTGTATACAAGATTTTAATTTATTTATAATTAGAAAAAATGCAAAATTATTTCTGAAATTTACTTTATTATTTATAATCGGGACTTTGAGACAGTCCAAATTATTAACTGCTCCGTTTTCAAGGAGGTATATTTTTTCTGTGAAACTATAAATGATATCAAACCATGGTTTTCTGGGGATAAAAGAATAGACTTTAAACTTATTTCAGGAATTTTTATTTTTACTTTTGTTGGAAATCGTCCCGAGTTCTAACCCTTTCTTCAAAGCTCTGCAAAACTGGACGTCTGTGCGGTAACAATTCCTGCTCTGTTTCATCTGAAAAAAAAAAAATCAAAAGGCACTATTGAAGTATGATATATTATCTGGTTTTTAACCAATTTTATCCCGTAATAATATTTGTTGAAAATAGGTATATCATACCTAAAGGGGTGCTTTTTGACTTTAGTTTCATATGAAACAGGGAAGAAATTATCATTGTTATCGCACAACCATCCTGGTTTGTAGATGCTTCGAATAAAGGGTTACAACTTGGACAATTTCCAAACAAAAGTAGAAATAAAAATTCTTGAAAGAAGTTCAAAGTATATTCTTTCTCGTCCAGAAAACCGCGGTTTGAAATCTTTTATAGTTTCGCAGTAAAAAATTCATAAAGTTAGTCCGATTTTTTTAGGTCAACAAAGATATAAACAATTTAAATTGTACAAAAAAATCTATTATTTTTCAACGAAAATTTTGTGTGTGAAAATAATTATGAAACTTTAATAAACAAAAAATACTATATTACTATAAAATATTTAATTAAATTTAAAAAATCCAATGACATTACAATTCTTCCAAAGCCTCCTGAATTATAACCAAACATTGAACGTTGCAGATGACACTTCTTTATGCCGGGCTTTGCCCCACTGACAAGTCGCGGCAGTCAACAATACCGTGCACTTACCGTACCCGAACTCGTCCTGCAAATGTTTGACGCAAAGAACATGATGGCCGCATGCGATCCACGTCATGGCCGCTACTTAACCGTTGCGGCCATCTTTCGTGGCCGAATGTCGATGAAAGAAGTCGACGAGCAAATGCTGAACATTCAGAACAAAAACAGCAGTTATTTCGTGGAATGGATACCAAATAATGTCAAAACAGCCGTCTGCGATATACCACCACGTGGCTTGAAAATGTCCTCGACTTTTATCGGCAATTCGACTTGTATCCAGGAACTATTTAAACGCATCAGCGAACAATTCACGGCGATGTTTCGACGTAAGGCCTTCTTGCATTGGTATACTGGTGAAGGTATGGACGAAATGGAATTTACCGAAGCCGAATCCAATATGAATGATCTGGTTTCGGAGTATCAGCAATATCAGGATGCAACCGCTGAAGAAGAGGGCGAGTTTGATGAAGAGGAAGAAGCCGATGAGGGCGATAAATAATAAATTGGTTCAATTTCTTTTCATTAGTTTTCAATCTTTTCTTTTTCTCTTGATTTTTCAATGTTTTTCTTTCATAATAAAATTATCATTTGTTTTGATTATTTCATAATTTGAATATTTATCTCATTGTGTGTTATAATTATTGATAAAAAATGTACAATGTATTATGTAAATAATCTAAAACTTTAATAAAAATTCAATTTCAAATTTAATTTATTTATTTAATTGATAATTATGTAACGAAAACAAAAACAGCTAATTTATGAGGCAAGTTCTTTTTATATCAATGCACGCTAGTTAATAAAAATTGCAATTCTAATTAATGCCAGATGTAATAAAAACACGATTAGTAAAAGGAAGCGTTAGTTTTTATTTTATAAATTGATGTTTCATATGCTATTTTAATGTGCATATCAAATAAGGATTGCTATTCTAGCGTTAATTCATCTTTTTTAAGCATCCATAAAAACCAGATCCTTTTATTGTCTTTATTTGGCAGCAAAAATCATGAAATATTCCTAATATTTAGTTGGAAATAAATAAAAAACTTTGGAGATAAAAATTAAAAATTATAATAGAAGGATCAAATACCAGGGGTAAATATATTTTCAATTATTTTATTTATAATACTTGAGAAAAGTGAACAATACTGCACATTTTCAAATTTTTCTAATGTGCATTAACAAATAAATTAATAATAATAATAATTTTTATTTACTTCGAATAAACATCTTAAAAGTTTATTATTATCATTGATTGAATAAATTAATCAATTAATTAGCTAACAGTATCACATCTCTAAGCTGCTGACTAAATTATAATTAATATTTTTTTAAATTCTCTCGTTCAATACTTTTGTGAGCAGGAAATAGATTTTATTTAAATTAGTGTAGATAAAAATAATATCTATCGAAATATTCTAGTATTCTTTATAATTTATTGGATCTCTCTTTAATAATGTCCTTTTTTACTCAAAAATTTCGCTTTTTATTTGAAAGTTTCTTGTCAACTTTTAAAATTCTGGCACTTTATTTCACATACAGAATACAGGTAACTTTTTAATGCAAGTTTTTTTTTTTAATTGCTTAAGATTTTTTTTCATTTACAGTTTGACTAGTTTTTAAGAATCACAGAGTACAAGTTTTTCTTATTTTTTTTTTAAATCTTTTTCTAAGCTTAGGTAATAATTATGTATAGAGACTGGCCCAAAATAATTCCGAGACACGCACTGTAACTATGAATGTGTGTGTAAATTTTATTTATAATATGTATAATGTATAAAGTTTTTCTCTTATGATATTTATTTATATTTATAAAGAAATTATTTCTAAACTTTTTTCTTCAAGTATTTAGTAACTCATGTAAACTTTTTATAAAATATTAATTACATATTTTAATTACACAATGATTTTGCTAGCAACAACGTTTTTTCGAATATTTTCTTGCTTGAAGAAGACGTCTCTATTTTCTTGTGTTTAATTTTGTAGTTTGACTTATTTAATATTTTTTTAATCTCTTAAAATAAACGGACAACTTTTTTCCAAAAGAATAAAAACAACCCCATTCTAAGAATCAACTTTTTAAATAAAATTATCGGTTTTTTAAGTTTCCATTTAATCGGTTTGCTTGTGTTTAATTTTGTAGTTTGACCTTATTTAATATTTTCTTAAGACGGATAATATTTTTCAATTAGAATAAAAATTTACTAAGAAATGTCAAATGTTTTAAAAATAAAATCGCTAATATATATCGATAATTAATAAATAACATAGATAAAATTTAAAACTAATAAAATAACGAACAAAATATTTTCCAATTCATCTAAGATAATAAGAAAAATTGAAAATTTAATAACCTTAAATTTATTTTGTAAATTAGTATTTTAATAAATCTCCATTTACTAAATAGAGTTTTTATTTAGTTAATTTATCGTATCAGTGGCTTATGTCTTTGTAATTTTATCGTAACTTTACCAACAGCTGTTTTCAAAATTGTTGCAACTTGTTCAGACGTCATAGTTGCGACTTGTTGATCGTTTATATTTGTTATTAAATCGCCACGCATTAGACGACCGTCTATATCTGCATTGCTACTATTTAACTGTAAAATTCATTCATTAATTTTTTTTCTATATTAAATTGCATCGGATTATTTGAAATAATAAAGCAAAATAATAAACTTACACTTTCGGAAATATAGAGTCCCTCACCGTCTTTTTTAGCCAAGAGACTTAATCCCAAACCTTTGCCAGGTTTTTTCACTAAATCAGCTTCAACGGATGTCATATTAATGTTTTCTGGTCGGAATACAGTAATTCGAAACTGTAATATAATAAATAATAATTATTATTTGTTAACTAAAACAAAAATTCTAATGTACTGTAATAATTCATATCAATATTAATCCTTTCGGTCCTGCCGGTAACATTTGCTACCAGTTCAAATTTGGTTTTAAAGTTGTTGTAAAAAAAATACTTTCAATATAAAAAATTCAGGGCTGAAAGGGTTAAATTAAAAGTTAAGGAGGTATAGACTTTTTTTGACCTAAAAAATCGACAAATTTTTTACAGCAAAATTACGAAAGATATCAAACTCCAGTTTTCTAGGGGTGAAAGAATAGACTTTGAACGTCCTTCACGAATTTCTATTTCTACTTTTGTTGGAAATTGTCCGAGTTCTAAGCCTTTCTTCAAAGCTTTGCAAAACCGGACTGTGATAGCAATGATAACTCCTGCTCCTGTTTCATCTGAAACAAAAATCAAAAGACATTTTTGAAGTATGATATATTATCTAGATTTTGACCGATTTTTTTCCACAAATATTCATTCGAAACAAAATGGCTAGCTTTGAAAAAAAAAAAAACTTTTTTCCAAAAGTTCGGCATTTTGTTTCCAAATGAATATATCTAGAAAAAAATCGGTCAAAAGCTAGATAATATATCATACTTCAAAAATGTCTTTTGATTTTTGTTTCAGATGAAACAGAAGAAGGAGTTATTATTATTACCGCACAGCCGTCCAGGTTTTGCAGATGCTTCGAAGAAATGGTTAGAACTCGACACGATTTCCAACAAAAGTAGTAATAAAAATTCGTGAAAGAAGTTCAAAGTCTATACTTTCACTCCCAGAAAACTGCGATTTGATATCTTTTACAGTTTCGCAGAAAAAAAATCATAGTTTGTCAATTTTTTTCGGTTAAGAAAGGTATAAACCCCCTTAAATTAAAGAAGTGTCTATTTTCACCTTAAAACGGGAAACCAGAAACACGAAAACACAAAAAAATAGGAAACACGACGTACAGTGTTGCCGATTTTACCTGCAGGTTAGTAGGTTGGTTTAGGTTTCTTTTTTTCCATATTATTTTCTCGTTTTAATTTCAATTTTCGCGTTTTTGGTTTGCAGGTAAAATTCGGAAACACTGTACGTTGTGTTTCCTGTTTTTTTGTGTTTTCGTGTTTCTGGTTTCCTGTTTCGAGGTGAAAATAGACAGCGCCTTAAATTAAACTAAAACACAATTCTCATGTATTGTAATAATTCATATCAAATATTAAATTAATGTTATATTTATTGATTAATTAATTAATAATAAACTATAAAAAGTGTAATTTCAATTTATGTAATATTACATAATTTCTTCTATAATTTCTGCTCTTGTTGAAATTTTAAATTCATTATGGTAAGTAAAATGGCAGTATTTTCTCATTTCTACTGTGATTATTTACCTAATATTACACTTTTATGTCAAAATTACATGAATAGAATATGTAAATTTACATTAATTATTTATCTAACCTTTGGCAGTATTTGTCTAATCGCAGCACTTGCATTAGTTTGTGTTACATCTAACAATGATGTTCCATTGACCTCAATCAACTGATCTCCAGGCTGAAGACGGCCATCACGTTTTGCTGCACCGTCTGGATAAATTTCCAGAATAACAATACCTCCCTGAAATTGCAAAATATGATAATTATTTTCAGTGGAAATTAACAATAACAAACGAATTTTTATCAAAATTTTTTCATACCGAAATCAGCGAATCTTTTCCACCAACAAAATCTACGCCGGAATTTGTATTGACAGTTGAGATTTCAATGTTTGTTTCTCTTCCAGAAGTTATCGGACACGTGGTAGGATCCAAACACTCTCCTACACATTCAAGTTATTGTAAATATATTCAAGAAAACTGTACATTTTATACTTTGAGTAAAATTTATATATTATGTGTATAACCTCTGAATATTTGTATATTAATAAAGTCGATTTCAATTTAACAGTATTACTACACATTTTACATCTGTAATTACGCAATAAAACAAACATTTGTTTAATTTAATCAATGTTTAATTAACTTAATTAAGTTTAAAACGAAAATAACTTATTTTCTGAACTGTCATAAATATTCCACATATCATTAGTGCCATCTCTACGAATAAACATGGACCATTTACAAATCTAAATGTGCTGCCGATAAAAAACGAAACTGTAATTTGAATAATAAAAATATTATAGATTATATAATATTCTTTCTCTAATTTAGAAATAAAGAATTAATTTAGTAACAATTTACAAAACTTCGATTTAATATAATTTAAAAATTTAATAAATATAAAACATATGAACCTATTTTGAACCTTATATACTGTACATATATGAACTATTTTTGTAATCGCAAGAAACAATGGTAGTAGGTCGGCCATTATGAGTGGTATTTTGTAGATCTATACACCAAGACAGTATCGCTTGCAGCGCTATCGTGCGGATCTAAGCATAACAAGTTCCGCTTGTCCTAAACGACTTCTTATCGTTCTTTAAGTGTATTTCATCATATTCCATATTCAAAATGGTAAGTTTATTGAAATGATAATAATAATGTAAATTAAGAAAAATGATAATAAAATTAATAGTTTTGTCTTGATATTTAATATTTGATGACAAACCATTAGTCATATGTGGCAAGGTGTGCGGCGTCAGTCCGCCATCTTATAACTTTACCGGCTTTCTTTCATATTAATCAATTTTATTTATTTATTTATTTATTATAGCGTGAGTGTATCTCTATCCACGTTGGTCAAGCTGGTGTCCAGATTGGTAATGCCTGCTGGGAACTTTACTGTTTGGAGCATGGCATCCAGCCTGATGGTCAAATGCCATCTGACAAAACTGTCGGTGGAGGAGATGACAGTTTTAACACCTTCTTCAGCGAAACTGGAGCAGGAAAACACGTTCCCAGAGCTGTTTTCGTTGATTTGGAACCCACAGTAGTCGGTATGTACAGTATATTCTCTATAGTAATTTAATCTTCCGACTTCATTTATGTTCAATTACTTACGTAATAAATATTGTGTTACAGATGAAGTTCGTACTGGAACATACAGACAACTGTTCCACCCTGAACAGCTCATTACTGGTAAAGAAGACGCGGCTAACAACTATGCTCGTGGTCACTACACAATCGGCAAGGAAATCGTTGACTTGGTATTGGACCGTATCCGTAAATTGGCTGATCAATGTACTGGACTTCAAGGTTTCTTGATCTTCCACTCGTTCGGCGGTGGCACCGGCTCCGGTTTCACTTCCCTCTTGATGGAACGTTTATCTGTTGACTATGGCAAGAAATCTAAACTCGAATTCGCTATCTACCCAGCCCCTCAAATTTCCACCGCTGTAGTAGAACCCTACAATTCAATCTTGACCACCCACACAACTTTGGAACACTCTGACTGCGCCTTCATGGTCGATAACGAAGCTATTTACGATATTTGCCGCCGTAACTTGGACATTGAACGCCCAACCTACACCAACTTGAACAGACTTATCGGCCAAATTGTCTCTTCGATCACGGCTTCCCTTCGTTTCGACGGCGCTTTAAATGTTGATTTGACTGAATTCCAGACCAACTTGGTGCCCTACCCCCGTATTCATTTCCCTCTGGTCACTTATGCCCCGGTTATCTCGGCTGAAAAGGCTTACCATGAACAGCTCTCTGTTGCCGAAATTACAAATGCATGCTTCGAACCCGCCAACCAGATGGTGAAATGCGATCCACGTCACGGCAAATACATGGCTTGCTGCATGTTGTATCGTGGCGACGTCGTACCTAAGGATGTAAATGCTGCCATTGCCACCATTAAGACCAAGCGTACCATTCAGTTCGTAGATTGGTGTCCAACTGGTTTCAAGGTCGGCATCAACTACCAACCACCCACTGTTGTACCCGGTGGTGATTTGGCTAAAGTACAACGTGCCGTCTGCATGTTGGCGAACACCACTGCTATCGCAGAGGCTTGGGCTCGTCTTGATCATAAATTCGACTTGATGTATGCCAAGCGTGCTTTCGTCCACTGGTACGTCGGTGAAGGTATGGAAGAAGGTGAATTCTCAGAGGCCCGTGAAGATTTGGCTGCCCTGGAAAAGGATTATGAAGAAGTTGGCATGGATTCCGGAGAGGGAGAAGGCGAAGGCGCCGAAGAATATTAAATTTCATTCTCATCAAAGCTATTATCTTA
This sequence comes from Clivina fossor, assembly GCA_963966155.1. Lineage (NCBI taxonomy): Eukaryota > Metazoa > Arthropoda > Insecta > Coleoptera > Carabidae > Clivina > Clivina fossor. Next base: position 146,770 of record CAWYQG010000410.1, on the reverse strand, counting down.
TCTTTTTATATTGTTCAGTTCGATTTTTTTTTTGTTTATTTGAATGTCTGAATTTTGAAATAAATTTTTTACACTGATTTTTATATTTATTTATTGTATAAAATATAAAATTACATTAAAAGTACTACTTTTTATTCATATCCTTTTCTTATACATTGTTAAAAGTTTTTCGTAAATAATCTAGAATAAAGAAACTAAACATTTGTTAAATTTACTGCAATAATGATTTTTAGTAATCAATACTGATTATTTATATTTGAATACATTATAGAAAGTATCACTTTTTTGTTTGGTTGTTCTTAAGATTGGGTAAACTAGTAAATTTAATAAAAGCAAATCGTATTTATTAACAGCAACAAAAAATCTATGTTTATAGGAAATAAAAATATTATGCAGTTTATATTATTTTTATCTATATTATATTAAATTGATATCTAGGATTTATCATAAACTTTAGACATCCGATTTGATTAAATAAACCTTTTTAAAGATGAAATAATTATATACGATAAAAGTAAAAATAATTTAGAAAACATTAATTTCTTTTATTTCCAAATATAGTTCATTAATATTACCAAAAATAATTTTTTTATAACATTGATTTATATAGTGAAATGTGTAGCGAGGTCTGCTGTAATAAATCAATAACTAAATTTTAGTTCGCACAGAAGCTTATACATTATTGAATAAGTATAATAAGAATGTGAGTAAAAATTAAAGTTTCATTTGTTTCATTTTCATTGTTTTATTATTACAATTACATACAAAAACAAATTACAAGAGCCTTTTGATACACTTTTTTTTTAAATAATCATAACAAAAGATATATTTAAAAGTAAATCACAGATAAAACAATTACTAGATAGAAATAAATGTAAATCATATAAAATTATTTAACAAAGAAGCTATTTTTATATAAGCAATATATAAATTTTATTTCAACTAAAACTGAACATGTTCTCAATGATTAGTAAAAGCGTAAGTATTTTAACAAACAACAAATTCGGACCCAACTTTAACTTCTAATATTTCTCGGATTTTCACTAATCCGTTTTCAGTATTATTTACCGTACATTCTAGAGTAAATTTTTTCGGTAAACATTTATTATCTTGGAAAACAACAAAATTACAATCTATATAAAATTTATGTATATCTTCGATATTTAATTTTGGCACACTGATTATAATTTCAAAAGAATCTACATGATTTCCCATGGCAGGCACACAAGACCAAGTTTCATTTAGAAGTATCACTAACCATTTTTGCGGTGCATCAATTGTTAAATTAAAACCATCGATAAAATTGCATTTTACATTATTTTTCCGCCAGCAGAACTTATATTTATTGTCTTGCCCCGAAGAACATTACTTTTATTAATAACTAATAATTTTTGTAAAACATTCGCTTTCAATTCGAATTTCGTTACATTCGAATTTTGAATAATTTTAATCGTATGATTATTTGTGTCACAGACATATAGCTTATTACCGACGCCATTGAAACACATGCCACATGGTTCATTAAAATTATTAGCGCCTGATTTACTATTTGACAAGCGTAGTGTTGTCACAGTGTTTGTCGTTATATTCACTTTTTTCACTTTATTATTGTAGGTATCTGCAATATATAATGTTTCTTCGTTTATCGACATCGTTAAACCGATCGGATGCTGAAGTTTCGCGTCGCATAATTTGCCAACTACGTCGCCAAATCCAAACAGATTCTAAATAGGAAAAAAATTATTATAACTTGAAGAATTACAAAACAAGAATTAGAGCTAATAATTTTTAACTAACGTATTTTTTTCTGCAGGTTAAAACAATTAATTTACAAAATACATAATACTTTAATAACATAAAATTCCAATTCTCAAAATGTTCCAGAAGCGGAAACAAACAAACTTAAATACTCTATTTAGTAAGTAAAATATGTAATTGAGAAACCTAATGAAATATTAATTACACTTAGCGTTGGACTTCTATTACCTACAACAACAGCAGTAACTTTTCCATCCGTTAGCGACAATCTTCGAATGCATAAGAATTAATCATCCGTTATTTGTTATCATTATTTGGGAAAAAGAAAAAAAAAATAACAAAAACAAATAACACTATAATCAACAAAACCAAAGAAAGAAAAGAAGCTGTCACATTGACATATGTACGAAAATTGAATAAATTTTAACTTGAATTCAACGCATGATACTACCAACTGCAAATATAAAATTTACTAAAAAAAATACCAAAATTTCTTCTTCATCTTTGCTTGATTACATCATAACATTTATCACAATGCGTCATCAATTTATCGTTTTTCACAACCGATAACATGAAAATCACCCTGTGTTGGATTCGGGATAACTTTCTAATTTCAAATCTATTGGTGCGGTGGTGCTTTTAGTTTTCTCAGGTTTCCTACATTGCAAAATTTTATTACGGCTGTCGCAGACAGTTGTTTTTATTCTATGTTTTAAAAATTTATTTTTTGGTGATAATGGCAAAGGAACTACAATTATGTAGAATAAGCAAATTTGCTTTAAATCAAGTGAGTAATAATGCAAAATAATCACAAATAACAGTATGACATCGTCGGAAAAAATTTACACTTATGTTACATAATAATAATAATAATAATTACATATACATTTGTTTTACGTATTTTTATGGTTTATAGGTTCGTAATTTGCATGCAACCAGCGCAGTTCCTGCCAGTTTGAAAAGTTTTTCGATATATCGATGGGATCCTGCTACTCCGAATAAGAAACCAACTCAACAGACCTACAAGGTGGACATGTCAAAATGCGGTCCAATGGTATTAGATGCATTGATCAAGATCAAAAACGAACAAGATCCAATTTTGTCGGTCCGTAGATCATGTTTGTGAAGGTGTTTGTGGATCGTGCGCGATGAATGTCAATGGCTTGAACACGCTGGCGTGTTTATGGTTAGGAAAACTTATCATTTGTTTCGTATTTATTATCTTTAACGGCAATACAAATTTATTTATAGTAAGATTGATGGCAAGAGCAGTAGCGCAGTTAAAATTTACCCTCTGCCACACATGTACGTGCTTAAAGATTTGGTTCCTGATATGACGCACTTTTTCAAGCAATATAAAATGATTGAACCCTGGCTTCAGAGGAAGTAAGTGGTATGTAAGTATAAAATTTTTATTGCATTTAAATTCAGTGCAATACAATGACAATCATAATTATTATTGTTGAATAAAGGTATAAAACTTGGAATAAGGAATTTTATAGAAATGGGGCATTACTTCAAATTATTGAAGCAACTTCACTTTCTCACTTCAATTAGTTTCAAACGTCCAAATTATTACATCATTCGTCTGTACTTACATAAAACCTCTTATATAGTCAAAATGGGCGTGTTGAGGAAGCGCATATTGCCTTTTTTTTGTACATTGCATAAGCGCATCAACTCTCCGAGTCAAAATGGCCTATAATAGTATTAAAGTTTCATAGAAAAATATATAAAATATGATAAATACATGTCTTTGAAACTCTAACAGAAATTAAGAAAATAATTTTGAAATAAATAAAATCTTTTCCTTTCACAAAATGTTTACGTTATACTAGCGGATCCAGTGACACCAATGGCCTTATATAGACATCACAAAAAAAACACAAAATTTCAGTTTTTTACAATGCCCATATTTGAAAAATGCACAAATTTTATCCACAAACATCTAAATGATTTTTATAATAGGAATATTAATTTGTAATTGAGTTACGTAAAAGAGTCGAATAGAATTCTTTAAAAAACTAAAATTATTTTTGTAAAATTATAGATTTACGCAACAAAAAAAAAGCTACATAGACATGAGCTGTTTTATTATTTACATAATTTTCAAATAAAAAATACGTCTAAAATTATAGACTCGTGTAAATATAATGAAATTTATATTTAAACTTGATATTCCTAATAGAGATGATAAGCCAATGGGCAAGGAACAATTTGTGCAAGATTCCGAAGATCGTAAAAAATTGGACGGTTTGTACGAATGTATTTTATGCGCGTGCTGTTCCACATCTTGCCCGAGTTATTGGTGGAATTCAGACAAGTATTTGGGGCCTGCTGTGCTCATGCAGGTAAATTTCTCATTAATAAATACTTGATAATAAAAATATTATTAAAAAAATCTTACCTTGCTGGTGTAGGCATATCGTTGGATCATTGATAGAGATACAGAACAGCAGAAGCGTTTAGATCGTATGAGAGATTGGTATTCCGTTTACAGATGTCACACCATCATGAATTGTACAGCAACGTGTCCAAAGGTAAAAGAAAAATACAATAATTTGCAATATTTATGATAAAATATTCAAATAATATTTTTAGCTTAGTAATCTCAAATATATTTCATTATTTGTCGAATATGTATTTAATGACACTTTTTAATTAAATTTTTCTGATTAAACAATCTGAAATTCTAAAATTTGTAATAAAATTAAAAGTTTAAAAATGCATATTGATAACGATAGATCGTAATCTATAAAATAAAATGAAAAATTCTTAGAATTAATTGATATGTTTGAGAATGATTGATCTTTTAAATTTTAACTAATTTTCTTTGTAATTGTAATTGTTTTAGCACTTGAATCCTGGATTAGCAATTGCAGAAATCAAGAAGCTATTGTCAGGATTTGTAGAGAAACCAAAACCAAAATTAAACACTACTGCACTTTTCAAGTAAATAGAATACTTATTATAGTTCAATTATTTTTGGCCGCGCAAGACAAAATTTATTTGTCATTTTTACCTGACTTCTGATTTATTTGTGGCGTCTACTTAAAAATTTGGTGAGGCTTTATTTTTATTCATATTTTATTTGGTCTCAGTTTATCCAGTATTTTATTTTGCCCTTATTATATATATATATATATATATATATATATATATATATATATATATATTATATACTATTTAATTTTTTTATTTTATTCCGAAGTAGAAAGAAAACCAAAAATGTTGTGAAAATATCTACTTAATCTATTGTTTTGTATTGTAATTTATTTTTGTCATATTTAACTGTTTATACATCAGTTACTTTAATGAAATATTTATTTATATATATATATATATATATATATATATATATATATATATATATATGTATATACAATCACGCCATGTACCCAATAAGGGTGTGGCACAAAATCTCTTAATTAAACCAGAAATCAACTTTTACCAAACATTCTTAAACAGACAAAAAAATTAAATACATATACATCGTAAATATAACACAATAAATAAAAATATTAAAAATATTTTTTTTTTAACATATACATATGTTTAATTTTTGTAACACTAGCTGTGTTTTTTTACATTCCACTCAGATCAGTAAATCTTGTAAATGAGCTGAGCTAAGCTGAATTTTACTGAGTGAGTTGTATTGATAAATAAAACAGTTTATTTGAAAGTGACGTTTAAAATCTAAGTTCCACGTATCTGGATGTAGATCCATGTGTTTGGATTGTTTGCGTTGATAATTTATTGCAACTCGCCGGATATCTATTGTTTGATTTCAAAATAAAATATTCGAATATAAATGTCAACCAGTATCAAACACGTTATCAAATCTTAAACTAGGAAAATTTGAATTGCGCATGTGCGCTCAGCTCAGCTCAGCGAAGCACTAGCTAAATATCAAACTCAGTATCAGTAAGAGGGGAAGCAATTCACTCACTTCGAACTCAGTTACGAGACGATAAATATTATTTCAAGGTTACTGATATTTGCTGATCTGAGCTGAGTTTTTCGGTAAAAAAAAAACACAGCTAATATGTGGTTGGTAAGGGACGCTGTATTATTTGTGATATGATTGTCTTTGTTTGTTTGTATTTCATATCATCGTCTTTAATTTTTTAGTATATAATAGTAAGTTTCAAATGAATGCTGCCTGTAAGGTATTATTTATTTATGTAACTACTAACTATCGAATAATATTCTGATTTTATTCTATAGATGTTTACATTACGCCTTTCAAAATGTAAACTAAGTCAGACAATTTATGTTTTTGAATAAAAATAAAGCAAACATTTAATACTTCTCCTATAAGAAACTATATTAAGTTTTAATTTATGGTATATTATTGTGTTTCTTGAAAGATGTATCTATTTGGTAATATTCACAAAATTACTAAACAAATTATTTAAGTTATTTATTTATATTTGTTACATATTATACAATTCAAATACTAACTCATTTGCTTCATCTAATAATTCAGAAATATTTTAATTTTTTTAAACTATAATTGAATAATTTAGTAAAATATGGCGTATAGCGCACCATAACCACAGTATACAGTGATATAATAACAACAACAAAAAAGTACTGAACAAAAGATTTTATAATATCCTAACGTAAACACTGCAAAAATTTAAACACAACTAACTGCACCTGAGTATAGCTACGCATATATTAGTATTAGTTTTCTTTTTCTACACGATATCAATAAACGTATGATGAGTGCATGTCGATATAACATCATAAATGTATAGTAAAGTATTGAAGTTATAGACATAACAAGACAGAATGACTATTTTAATATATCTATTTGTTAAACCAAATTTTACTTTTATATAAAACTCTCTATATTCTCCAATAATATATATATATATATAATAAATTACTAAAATTATAAACTTTATTATAGATAGTAAAACTAAATAGAAATAAAAATACAATACCAGTTTCTGTGTAATTGTTAGATTATGCATTTCAAATATATCATCTAAATCTAAGAACCGGATATCGAATCCGAATCTAAGATCCGGATCTCAGATCCGAATATCGGTTCCGGATATCGGATCCGAATCTCAGATCCGAATATCGGTTCCAGATATCGGATCCGAATCTGAGATCCGAATATCGGTTCTGGATATCGGATCCGAATAGCGGTTCCGGATATCGGATCCGAATCTCAGATCCGAATTTCGGTTCCGGACTCAGATCCGGATATCGGATCCGAATCTCAGATCCGAATTTCGGTTCCGGATCTCAGATCCGGATATCGGATCCGAATCTCAGATCCGAATCTCAGATCCGGATATCGGATACGGATCTTAAATTATCCGAGAATCGGATATTCGGATATCCGAATCTTTTTGAATCCGGATATCCGGATCCAATTTTTTCAAATATTGACAGCACTATTCCAAACATTATATTATATTACCAACGGGATGAAAAAGTACATATGTATGTAATATTAGACTCTTTTAATAAACTCTTTTTCAGTAAATTTACAGAACAAATTTAGCGTATTTGCTGTCAGAAATATTTTATAAATAGGTAAAATTTGTTTATTTCTGTAATATTATTGTTGGTATAATTAAATGCATTTCTAAATTTACATAAAGGATTACAATTGAAATATTTTATTAGTGTTATTACACAAAATATGTACTAAATCTCATTATGTTGATGAATTATATGTATTATGTATATGAATTATATTATATATGTAAGCTGTAATTTTACATAATTATATATACAACAATATGTAATTCTACATTAAGTGAAAAAATTATTGAAAATTAATATTTTTTGCATTTTATTTTTTTTATTTTCAATAATTTTTACAGCCAAATCAGAATGAGTTAGAGAAAAAACTTACTTAGTTATTATGTAGCTAATTTTTTTCTCCATTTTACTGAATTTTTTCAGATTTTTTTGAGCAAATTTTGAAAAAATCCCAAGGGTGCAGCTTATGTTTAACTTTAAATATCTCGAAAAACAGTGACTTTATCGTTACAAAGGAAGAGTATGTTTTTTACACAGCAAGTATTGGAGAATCGAAAAATTGTGCTAAAATGACAATTCCGCCAGTGGCGTAGAATTTAGGAAGGATCAACCTCTCATTTGCCCCTGTTGTACGCCACTGGCAGTAGCCAGAAACTTTTATTTAACATAATTTAGTATGGTGTACGGTACCTACATTTCCTGCCAAGTATGATAAGGATACGTCAAATAGTTTTAAAGTACTGGGCAAAAATTGTTTTTAAATTTTTATATAAAACACCCTGTAGCTCAGTAAGGAGCCACATTTTATCTCAGTGATTTGCATTAAATCTTCATATTCTAAGCCCAGGATACTCCAGTTAAAATTAGGAATAGTTATTCTGTTACATCCTGTATACAAGTACTGTAGTTCTCTTTCAAATTTTAATTTCATTTATGAAAAATTATTTTAGAATACTATAATTAAAGCAATAAAAGTTATTTATCAATGCCGTAAATATTAATACTGTAAGCGTGTAAATGACGTAATAATTTTCAAATAATAATATTGTTATACATTATATATTTATTATTTTAAAGAAATAACTGATGTTATATTTAAATCATAAACCTAATGAGTAAGCAATTATCTAACAAATTATAATTATTATTACAGTATACGCTGCTTAACGTAATCACATTGGAACTCGGAGTTTTTGATAATAATAATCGATTGATAATATTATCTGAAAAACATAAACTCAAATATAACATAAACTTAAATATAACATTATTTCAATTTAAATTGAAAAGATCGTTGTTTTGCTCGTGAATTTTATAGCAGAGTTAATGCTGTTTTGTATGGTTTTGAGTGCTTTGTACACTTTTAAGAATGTAAATGTTTCCAAAAAGCCCGTCTGAATTAATACAAAGCTGTTTTGATGCCTACGTTAATATATGGTAGCGAATATTGGATTTGACTACAAAAGTATAAAAGAGAAATGACTGCTATGGATATGGAAATGAGATTTTTACGTGGGGTATGTGGTGCAACTAGGAGAAATCAGGTACGAAATAGATTAGTGTATTGTATAATGAGTGTGAAATTGAAAAAAAAAACTGTTGTAGCAAAAGTTGCAGTGTTAATCATTTAGGATGGTTCAAATATCTAGTGCAAATGCCTAATGAACGTTTGGTTAAAAAGATTTATATGAATGATTTTGATGGTATACGTTTGCGTGGACATCCGATGAGTAGTTGAAGTGATACATTAAGAAAGTCTTGCGTGAGCGAAAGTTTCCAAGTAGTAAGAATAGAAGAGCATATATGAGAGGCATTAGGAATATGGATGATGCTAAAGTTTCTTGTCTGAATAGGAATGTTCAGAGGAAACTGATTTCGATATAATAGAAAGAGTTTGTGCCACATCCTTTTGGGTACATGGCGTGATTGTGTATGTATGTATGTATGTATGTTCGTATGTAAGTTGAAAATAAATATGTAATCATTCTATATTTATACATATATGCATTTACGAGTATCAATAAAAAAAGCTGTTGCCAGCCAGGCTGTGGGCTATTAATTTACGAAAGAGAGAAAGAAAGAGAGAGAGAGAGAGAGAAAGAGAGTGAGAGAGAAAGAGAAAAAGAAAGAAAAAAGTTTGCACGTTTTAAGCTTGACAATAAAAAAAAATGCATGCAACCAAGATTATTGCTCGTGGACGAAAAAAATTGATAACATAAACCAAAATCATGATAACTATAAAAGATATTTGTCGTATGTGGTCGTACATGTCCGGTCCATTCTTCGCGAAAATGATAACAATTCCTGAATGATAATATTATCCGTGATTTCAATAGATTGCGTTCCCTGAATTATATTTTACATATACCTAATTTTAAACAAAAACATCAGAATATGTTTGTCAACATTTTTGGCAATATTTTTAGTTGTAAAATATCAATAAAGCAAGGCATAAACGAGTAGCTATATATTCAATAAAAATTGACGACATGACAAATATCGCAATGTACACGGTAAATTTTACAATTTCCTGTTGGAAAAAGCCGCACTTGAGCAAAAATTTACATCTCAGAACGTGATGGAAATTTGAACGCCTTATTCTTCATAGAAAATCAAAATTGATTAAAATCTGCATGAGCACGGCTCTTGTCGGATAAACACAATTATTCGAACCGCTGCTGCTTTGACGTTCATCAAGACCGCAAAGATTCTATCAGATTATGCAAATGTTAGTGCAGATATCGTATACTGTACATATACGAATTATTTTTATTGAACGCTACACAGAAAAATTGAGTATTTTTTCGAGTACGTCGTGTCTGGCAGTTCTCAGTTATTTTAGCATTTGTTTTTTTTTTTTTGTTTGCATTGCACGGATATTAGATTTGCTAATGTTTTTTCTGTTGTTGTTATTTCAAAGTTGATATTTTCAAGTCACAAATTTTTTTTGTTTTTGAAAATTAATTAATCTAATCGTAAGATTGTTTGTTTACTACAAAAACTACGAAGCACGTATTCTTTAGTATTAATTTTTTATTTAAATATATAATTTAAAAAAGATAGACAAATTAACTGTATAGGCGAAACTTATTGTTTTTTTAAAAAATAAATTTCGAATTGATGTAAAAAAATGATGAATTGATTTTGAATTTCGTGCAAAAAATGTGTCAAATATATTTTGTAGAGCAATTTCGCAGTAAAATCTCTTTATTCATCGATTAGGGGGGGGGGGGTGCGTTTAACTGCAATTTAAAATGCAACAGCATAATATTCCCGTATTTTTGCCGCATGAAAACTCAATTTGAATTTCAAACGGCGACGGCTGAATTTCGACCACTAGTTTAATTAAAGATCCTAACAGATAATATAACACATTTTTTTGTTGAAATTGGTAATAAAAAATAAAACAGGACATGTTTCAATAACGAAAATAAAGTTTCTTTTAGCTTCAAAAAATATTCCAACAAAATTTCAAGTTAAAATTTTCCCTTTACGAGATTTCTTTATCAATAAATTTATTATCAATTATCACGACTTCAGACGAATAAATAAAGATATTTATTGATTGATTGATGAATGTTTGTGAATATTCCAACAAAATTTGCGATTATCATTTGTCCTTTATCAATAAATTTATTATCTAGTATTCGTTGCATCAATAATTAAAAACTATTATGGTAAGGTGATAATAAAATAAAAAATGGACGATTTAAGACGAGTGAATATTAAATAAAGATATTTATTGATATTTATGTATTTGTTTTTTGCACAATGCTAATTACGCAATACAATTAGTTGATTTTGACAGCAGTGCGATCTCGGTGCACTTTCAAATGCTTCTTGTATGTTGACGATTGGATAAAAGTTTGCGAACATTGTTCGCATTTATAAGGTCGTTCTCCTGTGTGAATGCGAGTGTGGTCTGAAAGTGCTGAACCATTACGGAATTTCTTCTCGCAGAACTTGCACTGAAATGGACGCTCACCTAAACACCAACAAACATTATACATTTTATACAAGGTTATGACTGTTTATACAAGGTTATGACTGTTTTATACAAGGTTTATGACTGTTTTTTTACAAGATTATGACTGTTTTATACAAGGTTATGACTGTTTTTTACAAGGTTACGACTGTTTTTTTACAAGGTTATGACTGTTTTATACAAAGTTATGACTGTTTTATACAAGGTTATGACTGTTTTATACGAGGTTATGACTGTTTTTTACAAGGTTATGACTGTTTTATACAAGGTTTTTATACAAGGTTTTTTTACAAGATTACATAAACAACCTAACCAACCATAACAACTAAATAACCAACCTGTGTGCGTCCTCACATGATTCCTATATTCTCTGATCGATGCGAATGCCTTATCGCAATGCTCGCATTTATGCGGTCGCTCGCCGGTGTGTCGACGCATATGGTCATTGAAATGGCTCTTGTAGTCGAAGCTTTTCGTGCAGATAGAACACTTGTGTCGCATATCGCTCGGATTATGCAATTTCATATGGTGACAAAGACTTTTTTTCGATGCATAGAGTTTCTTACAAATCGGACAAGGGACTTGACGCGTGTCTAAGTTGTCGCTGTGACAATTCTGAATGTGTTGTGTTAGATTCATTTCGGATTTGCCACGATAACCTATAATACAGTTACAACAACAACAATATACAAACAAACAACAAACTATAACCCGATAGAAACAAAATATAAGCAACTGTTATTTTAATTTTTACCACTTTAATTGCAAGGAAAAGTCGTATAGCGTTTGGTATGGTGTCTGTAACATTTAAAAAAATTTTTTTTGTATAGAAATCCTTCATATAACCTCTAGATGACGAATCTGAACTTAGTTTATGTGAGTGTATGGATGTGCGTCGTCAGCTCGCTCGCTTAGTCAAAATTTGTGATGGCAACTTCTCCTAGACGGTTCAACCGATTTTAATGAAATTTTCAGGATAAATTTGTCTAGTACCCAAGATAGGGTCATGTGGTTTTATTTTTTTCCAGTGATGCCAACTTTCCGAAATAAAAATTACTAAAGTTTTTAAAAATTCATATTGGCTACATTATTTATCCAATTTTAATCAAATTTTCACAAAATATTCTCCTAGTATTCATATAATTTATGCAATTTTAACAAAAAACAGTGTTGCCAACTTTCCGAGAAAAAAATTACTAAAATTTTTAAAAATCATTATGACCACTTTATTTACCCGATTTTAATCAAATTTTTATAAAAGATTCTCCTAGTGCCTAAATAAATTTTCAAATTTTAACGAAACTTATCGAGAAAAAATAATCACAAAATTTTTTAAAAATTCATTGTGGCTACATTATTTATTCGATTTTAATCAAATTTTCAGAAAACTTTCTCCTAGTGCCCATAAAAATTATAATTTTAATAAAAATATTATGTTACCAACTTTCCGAGAAGAGTCAAAACTTAGTAATTTTGTAACACGAATTAGCGTGATTATCTTCTAGTTAGAATAATTCATTCATTCTAGAAATTATTTATATTTAAGGGGGTAGTACACTCTGTCGGCCTGAAAAAAAGGTGATTTTCGGGATTTTTTTTAAAGATAACTATAAATGTATGACAAAAATGGAATACATATGTTTATTTTACCGTTCTTCGGCTACAAAAATTAATTTTTTGGCCTACATTGGGCATCTCCTTCGGCCGCTACACCAGGTGCAGCGTGGCACCTCCGATGGCAACCTGCTGATCGGCGGACATCATAGAGGCCGCACCGTTGGAGCTCGAACAAAATCGATATTTTCCCCTTAATCTCCAATAAATTTCCTGTCATCGTACGTAGGATTTTTTGATTATGTTGAAAAATGAAAAATTGACAACGTTTTAAAAAAAAAAATCAGGTTTTCGGACGCAAAAATAGACATAAAAGCTTGCACCGAAGAGCCATTTTTTAAGATAAAGAAAAACGGCTACGTACGATGACAGAAAAAATTGTGTAGAATTCAAAAATTTAAACCGCGTTCAAATCGGACGAACCGTTTCTGAGTTATGATGTCCGCCAACTTTGAAAACATGGTCTCGAGATAATTGCAATTGAAGTTTTGAGTCCAGTTTTTCATCAAATTCGTTTACATACCTTCAGTGTGCTACACGGCTTCGCTTTTCGGCCTGTAACTTTGGAACGGAGTGTCTCATGAAGTTTGGGTAAAGTTTACCATAAAGTAGACACTCCAAAGAATTTTTTAAGCCAAAATAAAAAAAATCGATTTTTTGAAACTTGCAGAGTGTACTACACCCTTAAACAGTCCTGGTTTTTACATCTAATTTTGGCCAGTGGTGTTTGCTTAAGATATTCAAAATCATAGTTATTTAAAAAATATAGTCGAATTTTTATTAAATAAAAATTAAACTTTATATATAATTATCAGTTTATATACATAAATTTTTATGAACATATCATACAATAATTATTTAAAAAAAATTGAAGTAAGTATGTCTGGTTAAAGATAAATATTTATTTCTTTTAGGACTGTAAATTGTCTAGTAAATTTAATTTAGCTGATCTGTCAACAATGGCCACAAGTAAGTATAACAATATGATTGTACGAGAAATAGTTTTAATATTATATGTTTTTAACGTAGTTAATTATTCTTAAAAGCAAGACGGAAACTAACTGTAACTGATATATTTTGACAATAAAACATGAAACAAATTAAGAATTTTTTTCTAACATTTCATATAATAATAAATCAGTTTCTTTTTTAATGTTAAACTAATAACTTTGTATTTCTGTAATTTTGTTTTGTAGTAATTATTTTTGCTTAAGTTTAACGAATAATCGTTTATTTAACTTTTATCTACGATGCAATAATCGTTAGTCGATATACTAAGTTTCTAAACCTGGTTTTATTTTGTAAAATTACTAGGTATATTTAATTATATAATTATAAATTTGAACAAAATAAATATTAATTTATTTGCTTTAAAAAATTACTTTTGTGTTTTTAATTTTAACAAAAAATTTATAATCGTTTTTTGTAATCTTTATTGTAAAAGAAAGTTTAAATAAAACAAAAGAAAAAATTATTAAAATTTAATATATTCTAAATTAGGTTAGATTAAATGTGGTCTTTTCTCAAAACTTATGGAAAAGACAATAAAAAAAATTGATTGATTGAGCTAAATTTTCTTTTCGGAAATTTTTACCGCATCCCTCGATTAGACATTTGTAGCTATCGTTCTCGTGAATTATTTTTAAACTTGCACTTTTATCGTATGGACGTTTAACATGCAATTTCGATAATTTTTCGATATACTTTTTCTCGAGTTAAATTCGGAGAAATACTTAGATTACTTTTTGATAGACAATAAAAAGTTCTATAATTTGGTTTTACTTTTAATTTGCTAGCATGTACCGTTTGGGCACTTGATTTTTTGGTATTTATTTTTTTTCTCAAAAACTATGAGGTCTAGGAAAATAAACGTGGTATGAAAAAATGCGGAATAATGAGTACAATAATTGAGTGAAAAAACCATTATTCTACGATGTATCGTTTAGTAGAAAAAAAACTGAATTTTTGAAAATCTCTCAAGGGTACCCCCTTGTCAAATTTTCAAAAATTCAGTTTTTAATTTTTTTCTACTAAACGATGCAACCTAAAATGGTTTCTTCACTCAATTATCGTACTCATTATTCCGCATTTTTTCATATCATGCTTATTTTCCTAGACCTCATAGTTTTTGAGAAAAAAAATAAAAACCAAAAAATCAAAAAACAAATTTTAGCGCCCAACCGGCACATGCTAGCAAATCGAAACTAAAACCAAATTCTAGAACTTTTTATGCCCTATCGAAAAGTATTCTAAGTATTTCTCCGAATTTAACTCGAGAAAGAAGTATATCGCAAATTATCGAAATTGCATGTTAAACGCCCATACGAACTTAACGAACGAACACCCGGTATATTAAATAGACCTATCTATTATATTTCTTTTTTTTATTTAAATACATTTTAACTTACCATCTTCTTCATCTTCTTCAACTTTCACATCGGATGCAACCTCTGGCGGTTGTACAACAATCGGAACAGTTTTCGGTGTAGATGACTTAGTATGTGATTTTGATGTTGTCTTGGATTTCGACATGGGCGGAAGTTTAATTGGTATTGGTTTAGTGGAAGCAGCTAATGCTTCCGGATCGGTAACCTCATATAAACAGAGTTTTCTCGCTCGATTTAAATGCAAACAGAAATCAAATCGATCAATCGAATGTTCCGATTTCGTTTCTTCCAGCCATGTTTTCAACGAATGACGTGTATGGAACTTTTTCCCATCCGAACTAAAAATCAATTCATATAGGTTATAATAATAATATTACAGAATTAATACAAATTATTATTGTTAAATACAAAAAGAAAAGTGGTTTCAATTAATCGAAATTACTAAATTAGAAGGTAATTACTTTTTCAAAACAATGTCCCACTTCCCGGCTGAATTACCAAAAGGTCTCTGCGTCAAATGCTTCTCCCATCCGAGCGGTAAACGGTGATCGGGTACAATAACAGATCTACGTGGTCCTTCTGCACATTCAACAACCGATTCAATGCCAATTGGTTCACCATTCAACCATCGGCAAGTCCATTCTTCACCTTCACTCGTCTCCGGAACAGCTACAAATAACAGAAATCATTGGGTTAAGATGATTTATATGAATGATTTTGAAGATATACGAGTGGTATGATTGAAAGAGTCGAAGCAGTAGAAATAGAAGAGCATGTACAAGAGGAATTACGTATGTAGATGAAGCTGATGAAGAAACTGATTTCGGAATATTGGAAAGTATATGGCGTGATTGTGTATGTATTTTCATTATTTTAGAAAAAACTATAATTTATATTAACTAGTATTTGTTTATAATATGAAAATAAAGATTATTATTATTATTATATTACTTGTAATAACTTCTTCTGGTGGCGGTTTTTCATCTTCTTGTACTGATTCTTGTTTAATCGCTTTTTCTTCTTCCGTTTTCGGTTTCTTTCTCATGCCAAATAATTCGGCGACATTTATTTTTCGTTTTCTTTCAGGACTTTCCTCTTTCGATCCGACAACGGGATCAAACAAGAACGATGCATGCGCCACTGGTGGAGGTTTCATAATTGGAATTGGATCAGTAGTTTTCAGTTTCGATATTTTCGATGCTTTTAAAACTTTAGAAAAACCATCGTCGAACAAGACATCATACATATCTGTAATTAAATTACTTGCTCAATAATAATATACAATAATTAATTCTACTGTTAGTAACAATGACGGGTGCCGACTTTTCAGTCATCTTCAGATTTTCTGTGTTTATCGAACCACAAATACGGTCCAAATTCAGAAAATCTAAAGATGACTGAAAAGTTAAAACAATAACAAACCTGATAGGGAATTTAATAACGCAGGTTCGGAACCCAAGAATAACATTTAATCTTTTGACATTAATATATATACAATAGCAATGAATTTACATTAAAATAAATTTTTATCTTATCAAATTTGTACAATTTTAGTAAAATAAGTAAAAATTGTATGTGTTAAACACTCACCGATATCAAGAACTTGCCGAATTGTGCCAGGATATTTATTATAACTGTCAACCCAAGTAGCCATACACTTTTCACCAACAATAAATGTTTCTACATGTGGTCGCAGTTGATAAGGCCGTAATCGCGAACTATCCATCGGAATCCATTCATTCGCCCGATTCAAATGTTTATCAAACTCGACAAATACTTTGTTTTCATCGTAATCAACTTCTAAAATCGTTGCCGGATACCATTTCTCATTGAAATCATTCGCTTCGATTCTGGTACCGGGAAAAAAGTTAATAGCAACCGACGTTTCAGTTTTTATCTCCGGCAAGACTTCATTAATCTCCGGTTCACTTTTAATTGTTGTTGCAAGCTCATCCAATGTTTTCTCGGCAGGTTTTCCTATCTCTTCATCCGATTCACAGACTTCTTTTTTAATTTTCAAAACAACTGCTTCAATTTGACTGTTTGTAAATTTAGTTTCAGTTGTATTAGTTGTATCTGGTTCGGATTTAACTTCAACGTCACCATTTTCACTTGGTGGTGCTGATAATTTAGCAAGGCTCTTAGTCCATGGAAATACGGAAGGTAAAGCGCCTTGTCTCAACATATATTTCGTACCTTTAAAATTACAAAAATCCGTTCGACGAAAATGTCTAGAGCATACGTATAACACTTTGTTGACTTGTCTCTCTTCTGGAATGCGACATAATTCTATCCACTTTGGTCGCAAATCCGAGTGAAATGGCATTTTGTGAAATGTAACCACATTGTCTTCAGGACGTACGGAGTCCGATGGACAATCCAATACGTTGCATTTACGTACCATTGCTCCTTGTTATATCCTATTATATTAAACAATTATAATTCTGCCTTAAACAATAAAAGAATAAAAGCACTTATGACACAAACTTGCATGTTTGATGTAAGCCTTCTTTGCAAACTTCAACAACAAAAACAACGCACATAACCTTTGTTTCGGGCACGTTCTGAATTGTTATAATTTGTTATTGTTACATAATTAATTAAAAAAGTTAATTATACGTTACGAAATAAATATGTACATATTTAAATTTATTTCTATTCTATTATTTTTACAATATTTCTAGATTAATAAGTTGCTGACAATGTACAAATGATTGCGGTGCTGTCATCTATAAACTAACAACTGAACTAATGTTTTGAATTGGTATTAGAATTTATTAATAGAGGGCACTGTAATATAAAATTAAAAAAAAATTAAAATATTCAATTAATAAATAATAGAAGTATTTTTTTGCATAACATTTACACTTAGTGTTGAAATATAAAATGATTAGCATACATAATTAGCATGTATTTTAATAAACAATTCTGGCTCATTTTATAACATGCACGTGATTTATTCAAATGTTTCAATAAAACCCATAGATAAATAACTATAGATATATATTCTTTGATAAAACCAAACAGATCTACAGAAAAATATAAAATTCATCGAAACCTAATGAAATATAAATAAAAAGTATAATTAACTGTATGTACATTTAATTATATTGCTGTAAACAAATAGAGTTTGGAACTATAAACTGCAGAAGAATCTATCAAGTCTCGTTTACGGAGTTTGAGGGAGGAAAACTGCATTTATTATTAACAGCATTAGACAGCATTATGCTTGCAAATATATGCATGCTATAAAAATTTTCTAGCACGAACTATAGATAGTAAAATACACTCGGCAAAAAAACAACGCGCCACTCAAAAAATCAGAAAAATTACCGATTCTTCAAATCAGTATAACTCGGCCGATTTTGAACAAAATTGAATAAAATTTTGCTTCCAAAAATTTCGAAGTCTCATCTGTAAAGTCATCCAAGATGATGGACTATTTCAACCATTCCGTTACCCACCCAGAGCCGTATTTACCTCTTTTGAGGCCCCAGGCGCAATTGAAATATGAGGCCCCAGGCGCAATTGAAATATGAGGCCCCCTTGCAGATATTCTTCAGATATTTTCAACAGTGGAAAAAAATTAGTTTTAGTCCTATTATTATTATATGAAAATGTTTTTAATAAACGTATCAACCATATCATCATAATTGATGGATTTTTGTAACTCTGTTTCAATAAACAATAACCTTAAATTACACAATTTTGATGTAAACTATTTCTCAAATAATTTTTCACTCGTTTTAAAACTGAAAACGAACGTTCTCCAGATGCATTAGTCACTGATTTATAAATTTGTACATTTCGAGAGGATTCGTAAGATTTTCTTGTTTCGCAAATTTTTAACATTGCATAAATTCTTTGAAAACAAGTAGCAATAGCAACTAGCGGGTAGAGAAAAAATAGTCACTTTTGTTACAATAGCCAGATAGCCACCCTACTTAATATGCAGGTTTTTATTATCTTATTGACAATGACAACACCAGTACTTCAACATTAGAAACGTATTGAAATAAAATTTACTCGTAAATTAAAACTAGAAACTAGAAATTAAAATATAATTTTCAAATAGATCTCAGTGACTGATATCTGATTTGAAATCTGAGGCCCCTTGGCTACGAGGCCCCAGCTTGCGCCTCATGCGCCTGTGCATAAATACGGCTCTGTACCCACCACACCCCGCAGAAAATAAAAAGTTTTTGATTTAAAAAATTATCAAATTTTGAAAACATGTATAGTATACAAATTTATTTTTTTTGACTCAATTTTCCAAGAGA
Source organism: Clivina fossor (assembly GCA_963966155.1). Lineage (NCBI taxonomy): Eukaryota > Metazoa > Arthropoda > Insecta > Coleoptera > Carabidae > Clivina > Clivina fossor. The sequence continues at coordinate 127,238 of CAWYQG010000410.1, read as the reverse complement.
GCGTAAAAATTCAAACAATTCGACGTAAATTTTGCTTAATTTCAAGGACTTGCCACTAATGATTTTTTAAAATTTACCCTGCATTTTCGAGTTTAAGGTTCTGACAAATTTTGAACATTTAGACCATTTTATCAGCCAAACAAATGTGTTCAATAGAAAAACATTCTTCTGTTAAGAGAAAAGTTTGAAATTATGAAGCATTTTGCAGATTCAATCTGCAAAAAAACTAGCAAAATGCATGGTAAATTAAAAAAAAAAAATTATAACTTCGCGACAAAGCATGGCAAGTCCTTAAAATTAAGCGAAATTTACCTTAAATTGTTTGAATTTTTACGCCCTCTTGGTAAATTGAGTCGACATTTTTTTTTGTATACCATACATGTTGTCAAAGTTTGACTATTTTTAAGTCATTTTTTTTTTAGGAGTGTACATAGTATACTATTAGATTCATATTTTATTTAAGTGTTAAATATTACGCTAACGTAGTGTTATTTTTATTTTAAAAAATATATACAATGCTGTTTTGGTACCTACGTTGATGAACAGTAGTAAATAACATAGTAAAAAGTCTTTCAGAACTCATTATATTAATATTAAGAGAAATAATAGAAATTTATGAAAAAACGATAACTTTGATCACTTAATTAGTAATTAATTAGTGTATGATGAGAGTGAAATTGAAAAAAATGTTGTAAAAAAAGTTGGTGTTAGTCATGTTTTTAAAAACGAAAAATATATCAAGTGTTTGAATTAGTCAAATTCTTATGCTTGGTGCATAAAGATAATATGCATTGTGTCTCAAAATCATATATAATGTGTCTAAAAATGTATATATAATACATCTAAAAAATATTTAATCTATTGTTTTATATTTACGTACCGTTCACAGTCAGTTGTACTTCAGATTATATATAATTGTAACTAATTTTATGTAATTCATTTCATTTTGTTTTAGAGTAAAATATGGCTAATGAATTATTCTCAGTTAAAGAGTACGAAACTATATTAAAAAATTATTACAAAACTAATGAAGTAATATATAAAGCAGCAGAATTTGTTCTATTATCTGAGGATGTTAAAGGTTTTATGGGCGAACATCATAAATTACAAATAATTAGCGAAATAAATAGAAAAGAAAATCGCAAACATTTTTCGTCAAAACTAAACCAAAACTAAAAACTAATCAAGTACAATTTGAAATTTTAAACGAAACAAATATGTTTGATAAAGAAATATTTTTATTGGATTTTATGCTAAAAGAATTTGAAAAATACGGCTTTGATACTAGCTTTGTACCGAAATGTTACTATTCAATACCAGGTCAAACAATGGTATTGGAAGATTTGTCGTCAATTGGTTATCAAATGCTTCCAAGAAATGGTGCATTTGATGAAAATGAAATAAAATGTTTAATAAAAACTCTGGCTTTATTACATGCAACAGGATTTGCATACGAGCAAAGGAAAATGAAAGAATTGGGTAGACCATTTAATCTTGCTCAAGAATTTCCAAATGAATTACACGAGATTTTGTTTTCTGTTTATGTAAATAAAGAAACGACTTGCTATAGATGGTGGCAATCAGCTCGAACAACAATTAATCGATTAATCGATTTACTACCAAACAATGAAACTTATAAAACAGAATTGAAGAAAATGATTGCGGAATTTAAAATCGGCCGAATATTTTACGACAAGTCGAATAAGTTTGCTAAAACATTTGGTCATGGCCATCTTTGGTCCAATAATATGCTATTTTGAATGCAAGAAAATATTGTTAAAAAATGCTGTTTGGTTGATTTTCAAATATGTCGATATTTTTATCCTAGTTTCGACGTATTTTCAGCGATTTATTTGAATACAAACGCGGATTTTCGACAAAAACATTTAAACAATTTGTACAGTTTTTATTATAGTATTTTATCGGAGACAGTTGAAAAATATGGCAATGATATAGAACAAATCTTGTCTCTGCAAGATTTTTACGACAGTTTAAAATTAATAAAAGTAGATGCACTTTTACAAGTTGCAGCAGTTATACCAATACTTTATCTGCCAAAGGACATACTCAATAATTCCATCCGTGAGGAAGAGTCTTTAAAGAAAATAATGTTTGATAATAATAAAAATGCAAATATAGCTTATGAAAAAAGTGATGTATTTCGGAATATTGTAAATTATACAATGCACGACTTGTATAACGCATTAAAAATTGTTAAAAATTAATGTATAAATAAATATTATACAAGCAGAATGGAAAAGTACAAATATATGTAAAAGAAATATACAATATATTTAATTTAAATCTTTAAATGTTTGCAACCCCTTTTTACTTAGATGTATTGTTGGTTATGTATTTTTTATAAACTTATTATTAAGACAATAGATTTCAATGTGCGATCAAGAACTAAATATAATATTTTAATAATATAATAAAAGAAATTTTATACAAATATTATTTATTTAATAGTTTTGTAAATTTTATTTGGAAAACGGCTCTATCGATTTTGATATAATAACTTATTTTAATAATTTATTTTTGATATAACGAATATATTGATAAAATTTGTTTAGTTCTGAAATATTATTGTTGGTATAATTGCATACATTTCTAAATTTATCTATAAAGGATGTATTTTGAAATGAATGAATTATACTGAAAATATTTTATTAGTATTATTACACAAAATATGTACTACGTTTTATTATTTTGATGAATTATTACAGATATTAATATGCAAGCTTTAATTTTACATAATTTAAGAAATTATACCAACAATATATGATTCTACATTAATTATATGATGTAATTTGCAGAAAGTAAGCAATTTTAAATACTTATTAGGTCATTTTTTATTTACTTTATGTGATTATTATGAATTATGTAAAAATTATAGAATTTTGAGGTAGACAATATTTATGGTAAAATCAAATTACAGAATTTTTAAAATAAAATTTTACTAATATTTTTCTCTAATTTCGCTATATTTCTTTACAGTGTATGAAAGATTTTTGCGATAGTTTAAAATTAATAATAGTTGAAGCACTTTTGCAAATTGTTTCGGTGTTGCCAATAACGACAAAATCAAAATATTGCGTATTCAGGCGCACACACACGCGCACACACACACACAGATATATAAAAAAATATTTTTTGTGCACATACATTAATATATTAGTAACGATGTATAAAAACAATTTAAATTACAATGTAAATCTGAAAAAAATACATGATTACATTATATATAAAAATAAAATATTAAAAAAAATATACATAATTATATAACTTTATCACACAAAAAATGTGATGAAATAAATAAAATTTGTAAAAAAAATTAAACAAACCAAGAACAGTATAACAAGATTAGAAGTATATAGGTAAACCCATATATAGACCACTTTGACATTTCTCGGAAAATTGGCAACACAATATCTTTAATAAAATTATAACTTATGTGGGCAATAGGAGAAACTTTCCTGAAAATTTGATCAAAATTGAATAAATAATGCAGCCATAATGATTTTTTTAAAAAATTGTAATTTTTTCTTTCTTGATAAGTTGGCAACGCTGTATTTTGTTAAAATTGCATAATTTATTAAGGCACTAGGAAAATTTTGTATAAAAATTTGATTAAAATCGGTTAAATAGTGGTCATAATAAATTTTTTTTTCGGAAAGTTGGCAACACTGTATTTTGTTAAAATTACATAAATTATATGAATATTAGTAGAATCTTTTGTCAAAATTTGAGTAAAACCGGTTAAATAACATGGCCATAGTAAATTTTTAAAGACATTAGTAATTTTTTTTTCGGAAAGTTAGCAACACTAAATATTAAAAAAATTATATAATTAATGGGAGCATTAGAAAAATCTTTTTTGAAAATTTGATCAAAATCGCATAAATAATGTAGCCACAATAAATTTTTAAAAATTTTAGTAATTTTTTTCTCGGAAAGTTGGCATCACTGGAAAAAAATAAAACCACATGACCATCTTGGGCACTATACAAATTTGTCCTGAAAATTTCATTAAAATCGGTTGAACCGTCTAGGAGGAGTTGCGGCCACAAAATTTTGACTTACGACCGAGCGAGTAAGCGAGCGAGCTGATGAAGCACATCCATACACCCACATAAACTAAGTTCAGATTCGTCATCTAGGGACTATATGAAGGATTTCTATTCACAATTTTTTTTTTGAAAATGTTACAGACACCGTACGCGCACGCTATACCACTTTTCCTTGCAGTCAAAGTGGTAATATATAATAAAATGTATAGTTGTATAATGTGATTTATTGTGATAATTGACACAAAAGTGCCGTGCCTCTTAATATCCAATGTTCTGGTGGCTTTTCTGTCAACGATAACATTCCTATGACAAAATTTGTTGAATGTCCAGTAGTTGACAAAACACCACGACGTTCCGTTGTTTTATAAACTGGACAGGTGTAGGTACGTCTAACTTGTAATAGTTCGCGTTTTATCGGTTTTAACCAAATCTGAAAAAGAAAAAAAGTTAAAGAATGTCATGAATGTCAACAAATTTGTTATTACTTACGAAGGGCATTGTATCGTATAAAACTTTTGGCAATGATTCATCCAAATGCATTTAAATTTTATTCCATCTTGCTCCTTCCAAAAATAATCCATAAACATACACGCCATCTTCTGGTGCTGTTTCAGACAAAACCTTGAATACAATATACAATTAAATTAAGTCCTTCGATTTAAACTAAATAAAAAAAAACACAGATATATACAGCCTGATTCAGAGTAAGCGCTTTATTTTTTTAGCCACACTATGGGTACTACTTTCAAAATATTTGGCAGTAATATGTTTCAGGACATTCTCTACACGATGGTGATATCAGATTTTCAATTGGACGAATCCTTTCAAAATGGCGACGTTCAATTTTTTTTTTTTAATGGAATGCCATAATTTTTTATTAATATTGAGATCCTAAAAACATTCTTTTTACGATAGTATTTCGTTTTCCTTAAAAATTCATTTATTTCCCTATCAAAAAGCAAACTAACATTTTAATCTAGTAGCGCATGAATGTGTTACACTCGATGTTATTTTTGTCCAAATATCAAATAGCGGTAGAAAAACTAGTAGTCAAACGTCAAACACCACCATTGGACGACGTATCAATTTAGGAAGTGTCTATTTTCACCATAAAACAGGAAATCAGAAACATGAAAACACGAGAAACAGAAAACACGACGTACAGTGTTTCCAATTTTACGTGCAAAAACAAAATACTATCGTAAAAAGAATGTTTTTAGGATCTCAAAAATAAAAAAAATTAGGGCATTCCATTAAAAAAAAAAAAGTTAAACGTCGCCATTTTGAAATGATTCGTCCAATTGAAAATCTGATATCACCATCGTGTAGAGAATGTCCTGAAACATATTACTGCCAAATATTTTGAATGTAAAGTAGTACCCATAGTGTGGCTAAAATAAAATAAGGCGCTTACTCTAAATCAGGCTGTATATTAGGATGTCCGTAAAAAAAATAATTTTCCAGTAAGGCTAAAATCGATAATTTTACATCGAAAAAACATCAAAAATAATATGTTTTTTTTTTTTTTTACAAAAGTATTATAATAAATTCCTCTACACAACTGAAATTTTCAGAAAACGCGATATAAATGATATATGCATTTACAGGGGTTTTTCAAAAATTTCAGTTGTGTCAAGGAACCTGTTACGATGTTTCGATGTAAAATTAACGATTTTAGCCTTACTGAAAAAATATTTTTTTTACGGACACTCTAATATATATATATATACAGGGTGTTCGTTCGCTTGGTTGATATAGGGCAATAACATAGGATTTCGATAATATGCAAAATACTACTTTCTGTAGTAAAATTCGAAGAAATACTTAGAATACTTTTTGATAAAGAATAGAAAGTTATATAATTTGGTTTTAGTTTTAATTTGCTAGCATGTACCGTTTGGGCGGTAGAATTTTTTTTAAATGTTTTTTAGAATTTTCAATAATTTTTCCTGCTAAATCAATATGAGTTAGAGAAAAAAATTACTTAGCTATTATGTAGCTAATTTTTTTCTCAATTTTACTGAATTTTTTCAGATTTTTTTAAGCAAATTTTGAAGAAAGTCTTCTTTTCGAAATAAGATTTTCTTCAAAATTTGCTCAAATATATATATAATAAAAATTACCTTATAATCAAATGCCAATAAATCAATTGGTATAGTATATTTTCTAGCATAATTTTGTTGGGCTCCTGTTAAAAAAGCTTGAGTGAAAAAAATCCAGCAATCCAAAATGTATTTGGTGCACTGTGATCAAACCAATCCTGTAATATACAAACACACACACAAAATAATATAATTATAAGAAAATAATTTTGTAGTATATTTGTGTAAAAAAATAATCTCAATATTTTTCTAATAAAATATATTTAATAAATAAAACTATGCAAAAATTGTAAATTGGTGGAGTTATATAAGCAATTTACTATTCAACAATAACATTTTTAAACGTTACTGCTTCCCCATTTGCTTGGGAAACGGTCGATTCCACGAGCAAAGAAGTCACGGTTCTATTTTTATTAAAAAAAAGTTAACAAAACAACAATTTTTATTAACAAATAACCAGCTTACAAAAACGTCTGATAATTATACACCAACCCAATAATATTTGCAAAATGGTACCTGTAAGGAAGCTAGTCTTTTCAGATAGTCTTGAACGTATCTTCCTAATGGTTTTAAAGATGGATAGGATTTGCCCAACCATTTTGTTAGAATTCTTCCGGTTCAAATACTTTTAAATAATTCTTCTAAATCGAAATTCATTACAATAAATTCTGCAAATAAATTATAAATAAACAAAATATACTTTCATATGTACATGCACTCTAAAAAGTTTTATAATTTTTTATAGTAAAAATTACTATAAAATTATATGCAAAATGGCTTGACTTCATTAATTATGGAAATTTACAAAAAAAATAATAAAATAAAAATTTACACACAGACATATGTGATATTGCTAGTAATATGCAATATTTTATAAAAAAAAAAACATGGATTTTGTAGTTGTTACAGATAATTTTACTTATTTTGACATACATACATATATACATACACAATCACGCCATGTACCCTAGCAGGGTGTGGCACAAACTCTTTTTATCATCCCGAAATCAGTCGCCTCCAAACATTCCTAACCAAACAAGCAACTTTCGCTTCATTCACATTCATAATTCCACTCTCATACATGCTATTTTATTTCTACTACTTAGAAACTTTCGCTCACGCAAAACACTTTCAATCTTACTACTCCAACTATTCATCGGACGTCTACGCAAACGTATACCATCAAAATCATTTAAATAAATCTTTTTAACCAAACGTTCATTAGACATTCGCTCATTTTGACATGCTACATAAAATTTCAAATTTTTATTGAAATCTACAATAAATATTGTAATAAAATTAATTATAATTTTATGTAATTGTACATAAAATGGAAACATTTGATTGCTTTTCCAATATCCTGTAGGCTTTTTCGAATCACGGATAATAAAACATTAAATCGTCCCATTTCCTGTACTAGATCAGTATTCATACTTTGATTGTATAATGTCGGGTATCTTTCTAATGTCGCGTCACGATCGAAATTCTTTGGTAATTTATTTAATATATCTGCTGCAACTTCTTGAACGATTTCATCTAATGATTTTTCACTACCGCCTGCAGACGTAGCATTCTTACAAAAGACAAAAAAATCATTTAAAACATTAATACACTTTTACACACTTTTATTTTATTTTATTGTCACAGAAAAAATGACTATTTTTTAGGAGAGACAAAACTATTTTAGTTTTTTTTTTCAATGATAAATTTTTTTATACCTTTATACACTAGGTATGCTATGAAAATTTGTTATTAAAAAATGCAAACATTGTTTTGAAACACAATTTTTATATAAGTTAGCTATGAAAACTAAATTTTTGTATGAGGGCTGAAAATGATATTCTAAAACTTTTTCAATTAACTTTTTCAAAATTTTTCCCTACTTCAAATAAATTACATTATTTGTTTTATCAAATATTTTCTAGATGGTGTATTTGAAACAACACCAAAAATGTATATATATATATATATATATATATATATATATATATATATATATATATATATATATATATATATAAGACAAAATAGCTTACTTTTTTCAAATCTTTTGTAGCAAAAATAATACAAAAAATATTTTTTATAGCGCTATTATATTTAAATAAAAAGTTTTAGGTTTAAGTTCTGTATAATTTTTTAATTAAAATTCGATGTTTTGATATACTGCACATCATGAAAAAATATATACAAATCACATAAAAACATAGAAATAAGTTACTAGCTAACAAAATACAAGTAACTAGATTATAAAATTTATAAATTATTAATTCAAAGGAACCCAGCAATATTAACAATGTATTGATAAAAGAAACGATAAAAATTTACAAAGATAAATAAAATAATAAGATCTAAATAAAATTTGGCTACTTCTAATGAATAATATATAAAAATTCTATGTTCTGTTTATTTACTGTATAAATGTCATTTGTATTTTTTTTGCCTGATGAAAATGTTCGTTGAGTATGTCAAATATTAATAAATATTAATACAGAATTACAACCTAAAGCTGCTTTATTTTAATGGTAATGAATTCTGAAAGATTCTTTGGTATGTTAACAAATATTATACTTAATACTTACACGCATAACTTTTCATTCCAAACAACTTTTCTTAACAAGATTTTGGCATACTGTGAACAGAAAAGGTACTTTACCTAAAATGAAAATAGTTTTTGCTCAACTGTAAAGGCCTACTTGATTTTAAAATATCGAAAGTAGGCTAAAAATAAGTTTCAGGCCAAGCAAAACTTTTTATAAAGAATAACATTTTGCCGAAAACTCCAAAATAAAAAAGTTTACAAGAGTGCGCAACCCCATCCGGGGACACCCTGTATAGACCACTTTGACATTTTTCGGAAAGTTGGCAACACTGTATTTTAATAATATTATTATTTATGTGGGCACTAGGAAAAACTTTTCTGAATTTTTGATCAAAATCGAATAAATAATGTAGCCACAATAAATTTTTAAACATTTTGTGATTTTTTTTTTGATAAGTTGGCAACACTGTATTTTGTTAAAAATACATAAATTATATGAATACTAGGAGAATCTTTTGTGAAAATTTGAGTAAAATCGGTTAAATAACTTGGCCATAATAAAAATTTTAAAACTTTAGTAATTTTTTTCTCCGAAAGTTGGGCTCACTGGATATTAATAAAATTATATAATTAATGGGAACATTAGGAAAATCTTTGCTGAAAATTTGATCAAAATCGGATAAATAACGTAGCCAATATGAATTTTTAAAAATTTTAGCAATTTTTTTCTCGGAAAGTTGGCATCACTGGAAAAAAATAATACCATATGACCATCTTGGGTACTAGACAAATTTATCCTGAAAATTTCATTAAAATCGGTTGAACCGTCTAGGAGTAGTTGCGGCCACAAAATTTTGACTTACGACCGAGCGAGCGAGCGAGCTGACGACGCTGACGACTAAGTTCAGATTCGTCATCTAGAAGCTATATGAAGGATTTCTATACAATTTTTTTTTTTTTTTGAAATGTTACAGACACCGTACCAAACGCTATACCACTTTTTCCTTGCAGTCAAAGTGGTAAAAATAACGAAATAATTCCGATTTCTATTATTTGCATTTATCAAAATAGAATCTACGTATGTGCGAACAGTAAAATTAATTTACGTTTATAGGAAAACAGTCTCAGTGAACATTGCGATATAAGTGTTTTACTGTTATCTATAATAAGTTTGGTATGGCCTGATAACATATTTTCTATTCAAATAAATAACTTATTATTTTATGATCATCTTATGATTTATATTTTTTGTAACAAGCAAGCTTGTCAACTTTACCAGTGTTGTTGACTGACAGCAATAGTGTGAGTATAGACAAGGTTGGTAAAAGAAAATAAAAATCTTCATATTTCTTTCTTTTAGAAAAAGGCTAATTTCAGTTATGCTTAATTAATAAAATTGTTAAAAATTTTGTTTTATTCCTATTATTTATTTTATCACTTTTTTTTTGAAAATATTGTTGTAAAAATAAATTTCTTATTTTCACCGCGATAAAGTACAAAAATTAAATGTATATTTTTAAAAAATTCGAAAATATTATAAAATTATTGTTCTCTACTTATAATTCGTGGTTTTTATTTGATTGAGAATAAAAAAATTTTAGTTACATTTGGTTATATTAACTTGTCAAATTTAAAGGGAACTATTAAAGTTTTTATATTGGTACTACCATTTTTAATTTTGATGGACACAAATGACAAGTTCCAGAATATTTGTCGTTATATAAAAAGTCAATAAAGTTATAAAGTAGTAAATAAAAAATACTTTATTAATTTATACTAACATAAGGTATGTATTTTCAAATTTGTATTAATGAGAATGTTCTGTTCCTCTTTATACTAAAAATATACGTAAACTCTTTGTAAATACATCATAAAATTTTGCGAGACCATACACCCTTAATATTGTACAGCACAGGCCGAAATAACGTTGTTTCGTATTGTGTGTGGTGTAATCGGAATGACGTTTAGTCCAAGATTACGGACTGAATGAATTCTGTAGCCCATAGATTCTTTTAACTGTAACTGTACCATTAATTTGTGATTGATATGTATTTATGCAGTAAAAAAATGTAATTGACGAGAATTTTTGTAGCTTTTATTGAAAAATATTATACTGCGCAGTAAACTGAGTAAAATCTGTATAGTGTATGGGAAAACTGAACTATTTGTAAACTCGCAATTTTATTAGGATTTTTCTGCACAGTAAAAACTAACACCTTTAGCTAATAATGAGTTGTTATCGGACAAAAGTAATTGTTTAACTTTTTGTTTTAGAAAACTGATTCTTCTAAAAGTAATAATATTGTGCAAAACATAAACATGGATAACAGTTTACAAGTGGCAGTTGAAAAGGGAAAATTGAAAAAAATCAAACAACTTTTAAATACAATCGATATTTCTTCTCCTATATTTGCTTTAGAAGGAAATCTGTTACTGTGTAATGCTCTTCAAAAGAATCACATTAAAATTGCTAAATTATTAATAAACAAAGGCTGTAAAGTTAACAATGGTGCTGAAGAAGATCAACTCGAATTGCTCTTCATTTGGCAGTTAATAATAATTATCCGAATATTGTTGAAATGTTAATTTTGAAGAATACTGATATACATAAACGATATCAAAACAGTTCGACATGTCTGCATGTAGCTGTGAAAAAGAATTTCGCGCGAATTGTTGAGATTCTTTTGCAAAATCTTAATTTTTCTGACATTAAAAGTGTGCTTCCATCTATTGATATTTGTGGCTGCATGTTTAAAACTTTAGCATATACTTTATTTATAATTATTTTGTATATTCCACAAACACCTAATCTGAACCAACTAGATATTTTATTAGATTATCTCGAAGGTTTAGTAATGCATAAACACAATTTAATTATATTGGGTGATTTTAATATACCCAATTACTCTAACACCAATTTTGTTGATCAATTGAGTTTGCGTTTGCACAATTTTTCTGCATTGCTTAATCTGAATCAATGTAATAATGTTGTTAATGTAAACGGACGACTTTTAGATCTAATTTTCTCTGATATTCAATGTGATGTTATTCAAAATGATATTCAGTTATTCAAGTATAGTGAAATCTTTTATTATTATTATTTAAAATGGATGTTCATCATCCACCATTGTATGTAACCGTGTCGATTAAAAATCTTACTAAGAATTTCTCTTGTCACGGAAATGTTTATTCTAGAGCATATAACTTTCGTCGTGCAAATTTTCCTGCTCTTTATAATGAATTACTTGAAACAGACTGGACTTGCCTTGACAAGTGCACTGATGTTAATGAACAATGCAATATGTTTTATAATTTGCTTTTTTCGGCGCTCGATAAATGTGTTCCATTACACAAGAATAATAAACGCAAATATCCACCTTGGTTTTCTAAAGAAATTATTGAAAATATTAAACTTAAAAGTAAATATCATGATCGTTTTAAAATGACAAACTTACAAGATGACTTACATCATTTTAAACATTATAGATTACTAGTAAAAAATCAAATCGAATTAGCCTATACTCAATATATTATTGATATTGAACAGAACCTTCAATTTAATCCAAAACAATTCTGGTCTTTTGTACAGTCTAAAAGAAACCATACTAGAATTCCCAGAACAATGAAATTTAATGATATTATGTATGACGATCCTCAAGTTATCATTGAGTTGTTTCGTGAATATTTCAGTAGCGTATACACAAGCTTCGATGACACTCCGCCAGTAAATAATATCACGTTCGACAGTTCCTTTCATGTACATGTAAATTGTTTCACTGAGAACGATATTCTTAAAGCTATTGGAAAATTAAATAACAAACTGACATCTGGTGACGATCAGGTGCCTAGTTTTGTAATTAAAGATTGTGCAGCTGTATTCATGAAACCGTTAGTCAGTATGTTTAATTTAATATTAGCTACTTGCACATTCCCTGATTGCTGGAAAATTACTCGTTTATGTCCAGTATTAAAATCCGGTAATCCTGTTGATATTGTAAAGGTATTATAGAGGTATCGCTATTTTATCAAACTTTGCCAAAATTTTTGAAATTACACTATATAATAATATTTATCATAAAGTAACTAGTATTATATCACCTTATCAACATGGTTTCATGAATAAACGTTCAACACTTACAAACTTATGTTGTTTCAATCAATATGTAACTGAGGCCTTAGATGATCACGGTCAAGTCGATGTTATATACACGGACTTCTCTAAAGCGTTCGACCATGTTAACCATGAACTTCTCTTAGGTAAATTGAAAAATTATGGTTTCAGTGATTCACTTGTAACCTTAATCAAATCTTATCTGTCTAGTCGTGTTCAGTATGTTTCCTACAATAATTTCAAGTCGTCAGCTTTCACTCCATCTTCCGGCGTACCTCAAGGGTCAAATATTGGCCCTCTACTTTTTTTGTTATTTATTAATGATATCAGCACGATTGATTCTTGTAATGTTTTGTTGTTTGCGGATGATGTCAAATTTTTCAATCAAATAAGCTCTATCGGGGATTGTGTTCGACTTCAGCAAAATATTATTGCACTTGAACAGTGGTGTAACTTGAATAAATTATCTCTTAATGTTAATAAGTGCAATGTAATGACATTTACTCGTAAACAAAATTATATAAAATTTGATTACAAAATTAATTTAATTACTTTGCAGTGTTGTTTAAGTGTGAAAGATTTAGGAGTAACCTTTGACAGCAAACTTACTTTTTCTACTCACATTGCAACAATTACTGCAGCCGCAAACAAATTGCTTGGTTTCGTTATACGTAATACCAAACATTTTCAGAATATATCAGCTATTTCATCACTATACATGTCTCTAGTTCGCTCAAAACTTGAATACTGTTCTCTAGTATGGTATCCAGTTTCTGACTATCAAAAAAACTTAATAGAAAAAATTCAAAGGAAATTTTTAAAATTTTTGTGGTTTAAAACTCATAATGTTTATCCTGATAGGGGTATTTCGAATATCATACTATTACAGGATTTTCAATTCCAATCTTTATTAATTAGAAGGGATATTTTTGCGTTGTCATTTTTATATAAATTATTGCATGGCTTTATTATATCAGAGTACTTGTTGAGTAAATTAAATTTTTATATTCCTAGAAGTTCATCGCGTACTGATAAAACTTTTTATCTCTCATCTGCTAGGACGAATTACATCTTTAAGTCGCCTGTATTTATTATTTGTAATTGTTATAACACGGTGTCCAAGGATTGGGATATATTTCACATTCCTTTCTCAGCGTTAGCTAATATTTTTGTGTCTTAATTAATTTTGTTTTACATTTATTATATATATATGTATATTATGTTTATGTTATATTTTTCATATGTATATTTAAATGTTTTTACCTATGCCTTGTAATTGGGTCTCTGTAAGGTAATAAATGATTATTATTATTATTATTATTATTATTAAAATGGTGCTCATGTTGATGCCCCAGATAAAGATTGCAATTCACCGCTGTATTTTGCAGCAGGAAAAGGAAGTTTCGAAATATGTAAATTACTCTTAGAATACGGCGCTGATGTGAATGCACCGAACAGAAATAATCAGATACCGCTTCATGTTGCTAGTCGCAAATCGAAAAATAATTCTGTAGTAGAACTATTGATACAATATGGATCAGATTGTGATTTACACGATATCGAGGGTAATCGATCAATTGATATTGTTCATCGGTATCTAACAGATAATTCATTTCAAATATTTATGAAATATTTATGGTTAAAATTTGAACACGCACATTTGGATATAGAATTAAATTATGAAATTTGTTTTTTTGATGGATTTAATTCGTATAAAGATCTGTGCGATAGAGAAATTAAAAAAATGAAACGTACAAACATTTACAATAATGTAACTTATTATGACATTTTACGCAAAAGTACTAGACGGGTAGCCATCTATTTACGAAATAATCAAATTGTTAAGAAATTAGTATTGCATAACGTCAAAATATATATTTTATATGTCAAAGTACTATTGACACTGAGTGTACCTCTAGAATACAGAGACAACAAACCACGGCCTACCCACGAGACTTGTTTGCTTGGCTTGACTATAGTTCACCATGATCATTAAAGAATAGTAGGTAAATCAATTGATATTTAAATTAGTGTATAGGATTTTTTATAACACTGTATTTTAAATAAAAATATTATAAATAAATATTATAATTCTAATTATATATATTATATTTCTAATCTTTTTTCTAATCTTTTAACACTATTTTGTTAAAATTACATAAATTATATAAATACTAGGAGAATTCCAACAAAATTTCAAGTTAAAATTTTCCCTTTAAGAGATTTCTTTATCAATAAATTTATTATCAATTATCACGACTTCAGACGAATAAATAAAGATATTTATTGATTGATTGATGAATGTTTGTGAATATTCCAACAAAATTTGCGATTGTCATTTGTCCTTTATCAATAAATTTATTATCCAGTATTCGTTGCATCAATAATTAAAATCTATTAGGGTAAGGTGATGATAAAATAAAAAATTGACGATTTAAAACGAGTGAATATTAAATAAAGATATTTATTAATTTGATTAATGAATGTATTTGTTTTTTGCACAATAATAATTACGCAATACAATTAGTTGATTTTGCCAGCAGTGCGATCTCGGTGCACTTTCAAATGCGTCTTGTAGTGTGTCGATTGGATAAAAGTTTTCGAACAGTATTCGCATTTATAAGGTCGTTCCCCTGTGTGAATGCGAGTGTGCTTTAAAAGTGTTGAACTATCACCGAATTTCTTCTCGCAAAACTTGCACTGAAATGGACGCTCACCTAAACACCAACAAACATTTTACATTTTATACAAGGTTATCACTGTTTATACAAGGTTATGACTGTTTTTTACAAGATTATGACTGTTTCATACAAGGTTATAACTGTTTTTTACAAGGTTATGACTGTTTTATAGAAGGTTATGACTGTTTTTTTACAAGGTTATGACTGTTTTTACTACTTTGACTGCAAGGAAAAGTAGTAAAGCATTTGGTACGGTGTCTGTAACATTTTCAAAAAAAAAAAAAAATTGTATAGAAATCCTTCATATAGCTTGTAGATGACGAATCTGAACTTAGTTTATGTGGGTGTATGTGTGTGCGTCGTCAGCTCGCTCGGTCGTAAGTCAAAATTTTGTGGCCGCAACTCCTCCTAGACGGTTCAACCGATTTTAATGAAATTTTCAGGATAAATTTGTCTAGTACCCAAGATGGTCATGTGGTTTTGTTTTTTTCCAGTGATGCCAACTTTCCGAGAAAAAAATTACTAAAGTTTTTAAAAATTCATATTGGCTACGTTATTTATCCGATTTTGATCAAATTTTCAGAAAAGATTTCCCTAATGCTCCCATTAATTACATAATTTTATTAATTTTCAGTGTTGCCAACTTTCCGAGAAAAAAATTACTAAAGTTTTAAAAATTTTATTAAGGCCATGTTATTCAACCGATTTTACTCAAATTTTCACAAAAGATTCTCCTAGTATTCATGTAATTTATGTAATTTTAACAAAATACAGTGTTGCCAACTTTCCGAAAAAAAAATTATTAAAATTTTAAAAAATTTATTTTGACCATTTTATTTAACCGATTTTAATCAAATATTTATAAAAGTTTTTCCTAGTGCCTAAATAAATTATGCAATTTTAACAAAATACAGTCTTGCCAACTTATCGAGAAAAAAAAATCACAAAATTTTTAAAAAATTCATTGTGGCTACATTATTTATTCGATTTTGATCAAATTTTCAGAAAAGTATCTCCTATTGCCCACATAAATTATAATATTATTAAAATACAGTGTTGCCAACTTTCCGAGAAATGTCAAAGTAGTCTATATATGGGTTTACCCATATACTTCTAATCTTGTTTACAAGATTATGACTGTTTCATATAAGGTTATGACTGTTTTATACAAGGTTATGACTGTTTTATACAAGCTTATGACTGTTTTATACAAGGTTATGTCTGTTTTTCACAAAGTTATGACTGTTTTTTTACAAGATTATGACTGTTTTTTACAAGGTTATGACTTTTTTATACAAGGTTATGACTGTTTTTTACAAGGTTATGACTGTTTTATACAAGGTTGTCTGTTTTTCACAAAGTTAAGACTGTTTTATACAAGGTTATGACTGTTTTTTTACAAGGTTACATAAACAACTTAACCAACCATAACAACCAAATAACGAACCTGTGTGCGTCCTCACATGACACTTATAGTTATCGATCGATGCGAATGCCTTATCGCAATGCTCGCATTTATGCGATCGCTCGCCGTTATGTCGACGCATATGCAGATTGAAATGGCACTTGTAGACGAAGCTTTTCGTGCAGATCGGGCACTTGTATCGCATATCGCTCGGATTATGCAATTTCATATGCTGACACAGACTGCTTTTCGATGCATAGAGTTTCTTACAAATCGGACAAGGAACTTGACGCGTGTCTAAGTTGTCGCTGTGACGATTCCCAATGGGTTGTTTCAGATTCGTTTCGGATTTGCCACGATAACCTATAATACAGTTACAACAACAACAATATACAAACAAACAACATACTATAACCCAATAGAAACAAAATATAAGCAACTGTTATTTTAATTTTTACCACTTTAACTGCAAGGAAAAGTCGTATAGCATTTGGTATGGTGTCTGTAACATTTAAAAAATTTTTTTGTATAGAAATCCTTCATAAAGCCTCTAGATGACGAATCTGAACTTAGTTTATGTGGGTGTATGGATGTGCGTCGTCAGCTCGCTCGCTCAGTCAAAATTTTGCGATGGCAACTTCTCCTAGACGGTTCAACCGATTTTAATAAAATTTTCAGGATAAATTTGTCTAGCACCCAAGATAGGGTCATGTGATTTTATTTTTTTCCAGTGATGCCAACTTTCCGAAAGGAAAAATTACTAAAGTTTTTAAAAATTCATATTGGCTACATTATTTATCCGATTTTGATCAAATTTTTACAAAAGATTATTAGAAAAAGAAAAGAGAGAAAGAAAGAGAGAGAGATAAAGTGAGATAAATAGAAATAAAAATGACATTTGGTTGCCTTGGTAACAAGAGAGAAAGAAAGAGAGAGAGAGAGAGAGAGAGAGAGAGAGAGAGAGAGAGAAAGAGAGATATGTATAAACCGAATGTGTGTGTGTGTGTGAATAAACAGAGATAAAATGACATTTGGTTGCCATGACAACAAGAGAGAGAAAGAGAGAGAGAGAGAGAGATAGAGAAATATGTATGACATTATAAACATAATGTGTATATTAAATCACAGTAAAAATAGAAAAGAGAGAGAGAGAGAGATGTATTTTACTATTATTGAGTACATTTATTTCCAAGACACATTGTATATTCATAAAGGGCTTGTAACTTCTTTTACCTGTACAAATTTGTCTAGTTATATCTGATTGTTTATTACGAGCTATCTTACCTATTCTGAACATATTCGGCGCTCGAATTGTGCATGATTGAATATTCACATTTACATCTGAACTATCTTTAGATGAATTTTGACGTGGTTTCCTGGTACTGCTTCTTTCCAATGCTTTACGAACATTTTTTAAGTGGTCAATATCATTTTTTAAATTCTTCGAATTTGAACTTTTTTTTTCATTTTGAAAATCAATAAGAAATTTATTCGTGTTTTCACATAAACGGTTTAATTCAAAATTGTATTTTACTTTAATGTCATTTGCCAAACTATATTCTGTTAAATTAAACCCACAAAAATCGCTTTGCTCAGTAATTGTTGGTATATCAACAAAAGAATTTATACTGTCATGATCTTCTAGTTTAATTTCACCTATCAATTTTACTTCAGTTTCATACAGATGTTCATCAATTATTTCATTTTTAATATCAATTATATCTTCATTTAAACATTCCAATTCTTCTTTTACGTCTATATTAGACTGCATATTAATTGAATAATTGTATTCTTCATCACTGATTTCCATTTTGACATTTGTTTCTGCTTCTTTAATATCATCTTCAAAGTTTACTTGAATCGATTCGTAATCATCATTATACTCAATAATGTTTTCTTGTTTTATAAAACCAGATTCTTCCTCATAATTCACTAATGTATTAGGAAATTCTACTTCAGTTTGTTCAATATTCATATACTTCATATAGTTGATCATTTTATTTTGTTCCAATTTTATTGCAATTATTTTAATTTCAGAATTTTCACCTTGTTCCGTATCGAGTCCATTTTGCAATTGTTCTAAATATTTGTTTAGAATTTCTTGCGAACGCAAGCAGTTTTTTATAAATTTGCAAGCTTGATTTAACTGTGCAATGCATGTTGTACATATGCCGATTGGTAAACTGCTATTTATTTTTAGCTAGAAAAACATATCAATATGAAATCATAATATTAAAATGTTAAATTATTATACTTACAAGTCCCGGTGCAATTCGGTTTAATTTGTCCAATAAAATGATGTTATCTGAATCGGAATTGTTCAACGTTGACGAGACACTTTTATCAGTTGTGCACAAACGACAAAGTTTTTCAAACATAAACATGTTTATGTTATTATTATATGTGCTTTGTAGTTTGTTTTAAAATTATATATTAATATTATTATACAGTAGTAACAAACTAATAACCACGTAATAACAACTGACTGAACCAACTTCTTTAAAAATCAGAAAAGCAAAGACCAAAACAAAAAATGTCAAACTACGTTGCTAGAAACAAGCTTCTGCTACAAACTTGTCACAAATTCAGTTGGCCAGATGAATTTTGTGTAATGTTTCTAGTATAAGAAGAAGAATAAACGGTAGCGTATTTTGTACTGAACGCATCATATTTAATTTTGAAAATGTTTTCTTAATTGCTACTTGAATTAGGTCTGTTTATCTAAATGAAATTCAAACAAAAGTAAAAAAATAGAAAAATTAAGTTATTCATTCTGCAGCTAAGGTCAATGTGGTTGAATGAAGTAACCTAGCACACCAATCACACACCAACTAAAAAATCAACTTCATTCAATCTTTCTGACTTTACCTACAGGACTGTCAACGAATATTATTGTAAACAATTACTTTAAATATAATTTGTCACGTTTTTATTATTTTAAACCAAATCTAAATATTATGTAGAATAATGTTTTTTAATTATTATAAAAATCAATATGTATTTGAAAATTCATAACACAACATTCAACTGGCCAACTTGTTCCATCAACGATTGAATGTACGAATGATACGTCATTATGTTAGTAATAAATTTAATAAAATAAAATTATATGTACCTACTATATTTTGTAAATATATTTGCATATAATTTTATATATTTAGCATTGAAATTATATCGATGAAATTGGAAAAATACGGGAAATTTTTTAAACGCAATGAAAATATTTTAGTAAATAAACAGAGATGCCTATTTTGTGTAGCAAATACAAATTTTACAAAAAATAAAAGTTAGGATTGTACAGGTTCAATTTGATAAAAATTATTGTTTGTATTTAATTGAAAAAATGTAAAATATTTTGGTGTAATGCTATTTTTTCTATATTGTTAAAAAGTTATGTTTAATTTTTTTGTATGTAAAAAATGTTAAATTAATTTTTATTATAATTGAATTAGAAGTTCTGGCTACAAATAAAACATATTCACATATTTGACCTTTTATTAAATAAGTTACACAAAAATAATAAATATATATATACAGTTGAATAGTTGAATAAATACACACCGATCATAATTTGAAAATTAAATTAAAAATTGTCAAACTGCCTCGTCTAGGGATCGAACCCAGGACCTACCCAGACGAGGCAGTTTGACAATTTTTAATTTAATTTTCAAATTATGATCGGTGTGTATTTATTCAACTATTCAATTAAATACTGTTTCGCTGACAGGCGCTAAACTCTTACTCGCTATATATATATATATATATATATATATATATATATATATATATATAAAATAAATATAAGAATTAAATTAACAAATATTCACTTATTATTACATTATTAACTGAATAACAAATCTATATTTATTAACAAACTTAAATCGAAATGTTGTTTCTAAATTGTAATAAACTCAGATTCATATACAAAAAGATTATAATGATTATTAATCATTTAATACTGTTTTAACAGCAGCTTTAGCTAAAACTATTTTTAATGGTTCTGTTTTACTAATAAGTAATTCCAAATTAAGGTCTTAAAATAAAGTTTGTATGCAAATATAAAAAAAAACATCACATTCCTAGCGAAGGTACCCAAAGCACCTAAAATCTTACAACAGCATTAACTTTTCTTTTAATTTCACTATCGAAACGACCATCTTTAAATAATAAACTACCCAAATACACAAATTTATCTACCTGCTCTATACGTGCACCATCAACAGATACATTACATTCAATCGTCAAATCATTCTTCTCGAAAAACTAAAACTTTACAGTTACCAACATTCTACACAAAATTCATATCTTTACCTATACAACAATAATAATTCTATCAATCATCTTTCTCAGTTGCTCTTTAGATTCAGCCAAATAACAAATACACTTATTAAATAAAATGTTATTGCTTTAGACTTCATATTTTTATCTTTATTATCACAATTATTTATACATACATACATACATACATACACAATCACGCCATGTACCCAAAAGGGTG
This sequence comes from Clivina fossor, assembly GCA_963966155.1. NCBI lineage: Eukaryota > Metazoa > Arthropoda > Insecta > Coleoptera > Carabidae > Clivina > Clivina fossor. The sequence continues at coordinate 105,832 of CAWYQG010000410.1, read as the reverse complement.
TGGCACAAACTCTTTTCATCATCCCGAAATCAGTCGCCTCCAAAAATTCCTATCCAAACATTCAACTTTCGCTTCATCCACATTCATAATTTCTCTCAAACATGCTCTTTTATTACTACTACTTCGAAACTTTCGCTCACGCAAAACACTCTCAATCATACCACTCCAACTACTCATCGAACGTCCACGCAAACGTATACCATCAAAATCATTCAAATAAATCTTTTGAACAGCAAACGTTCATTAGACATTCGCTCAACATGTCCGAACCATCTTAACTGACTAACATCAACTTTTGCTACAACATTTTTTTCAATTTCACACTCATCATTCACTAATCTATTACGTACCCGATCTCTCCTATTTACACCACATATCCCATGTAAAAATCTCATTTCCACAGTAGTCGTTTTCCATTTATGCTTTTTCAACCAAACCCAACATTCACTACCATATATCAACGTAGACACCAAAACTGCATTGTATATACTCAAACGGGCTTCTTTATGTCGTCAGATAAACTCATATTTACAATTCAATTCTCTCGTTTGATTCATTGTTAACTCCATGTCCTGATTCTGAAAATACAAACATATTTGAATTCGTAAACATGTTTAAATTCATCACATCGCTGAACTTATACAAATTAACAATACGAGCAAAAAATAGATTACGTGCAGCTGTAATCTATTTCTACTGCCCAACAAAACATACATTAATGTTATTAAGTACAATACAAAAAACTGCAATACGATTATTTCTTTGTTAGACCACCACAGTCTAAATAAGTGTTCGTATAAATAAATTAGTTTGAATTCAGTCAGCTCTAAGTTTTATTTTTATCAAAAAAATTACAATTAACTAGAGATGCCCCAAGTCTCAAGCAGTGAAATTGAACAACATTTATAGACGAATTAATTTATATATGTATTGTTTTATTTGGTTTTGAATATCGGTAAAACAGCACTGCTGAAAGATATAAATTATCCGAAGTAGACTTTAAAGCAAAACATGTAATTTATATCAGTTTTAAATAAAAAAAAACGTAAAAAGTATATATAAAAACTGAAACGTCAACAAAAGAGAAATGTATTAAACAAATCTGTAAGATCTTTAATATTATTACTGATATAAAAGTATAAAATCAATTACTTTATTAAATTTTTATAAATAAAATTTCAGTATTTATTATGAATGTTATTCACTGTTGCTTCTGTTGCACTGTTGTTTCAATAATTTATCTATTTGTGTACAAACAAGTTGAAGTTTTGAAATCTGTCATTTATTAGTTTGTGTAAATACTAAATACGCATATTTATGACAGGTGGAACAGTGTCAATTCCGAAACTAATTTTACTAAGTCAAAAATTTTCTGATATCTGTTATTAAACTATATAAGTTGGTACTACAAACTAAGTTTAAAAATCAATTTTAACTAATACCGGTTTTAAGTCAACGTAACTGCTAATAATAGTAAAATTAAACAAATGAACTAAAACATCCAAAAACCGAGCTTGCAGTATGCATTTAATTTTGAACTAAAGTTATTAATAACATCTTTCAGTCCATTTAAATGTTCTTCATCTAATATAATTCACTGAAATAATTCATTTTTTATTATAAAAAAAAAGATAAGTAAAAATTTAAATAATATAAAAAGTCGAAACACTACAGTTTTCATCAGACGACCATATTCTGTAACGTGTGATCAAGTATTCTAAAATGCCTAATTATTATTATTATTACCACCATGTATAACCATATATATGAATTAACATTGAAATAAATTTTTTAGACGGTTTTTATACTTAAGCAATAATCAAATTAATCAATTTCAAATAGTTCTAATCATTTTCTCAATTGATATTCTAGCGTAGGAATTATCCTCAAATAAGCATGGTGCTTGTATAACCGTAAGGCTCACTTACACATTATTTCCATACAGCACTGATGTTCGCTATTCTCATTTCAAATTTCTCACCGAAATAAAATCAAATGTTCAATTTTGAAAAATCACTTCAATTGAATTTTTCAAATAAAATAATTTCATGTAATAATTAAAAAATATCTATAAACACAGTTTCTTTATTTTTCATATTTAATATACAAGAGAAGAAAAAAATGTCACAACAAAATTCTATAAATGTTAAAGATAATAAAACTGATATTTATGATTTAGCAAAACACTGTATCGTAGATAAATAAAAATGAAATGTAAACTCTTGATTACAACACTACATCTTATGACCAGTGGTTTCAAACTGGCATCCTGCGTGCCGAATCCGGCCCGCAATGTGATTTTACTTGGCCTAGAACTATAATTGAGATAAAAGTGAAAAATTTGTTAAAAACTATTAAATGTTTTATGAATTTTTAAAAAACTATTTACAAATAAATACCATTATCTTTTAAACACTAATTCAATTACATCAATTATATAGTACTATGTTTTTATTTTAAAATATATAAGTTATTCTGCGGGATAGATTAATTTTAAATGAAAATTAATATTGCAATTGTAATATATATCTACATGATTTTTTTTCTATTTATATTTTTAATAGTAAAATATTAAAAAAAAATAATTTCGGCTCATAAAAAACTATAAATATTTTACGAAATAAAAATAAAATTATTTACAAGTAAATAGTATTTTAAAATATAAAAAAAGATACTAATGCTCTGTGAAATAAGCTAATTTAAAAAAAAAAATTATATTAAAATTGTAATATATCTATATAATTCTATTACATTTTTAATAGTAAAATATTTTAAAAAAGAATGACGCCTATAATGCGGTTTTACTTGGTCTAGAAATATTTGAAATAAAAAAAAATTCATAAAAACTATAAATATTTTACGAATTTAAAATAAAATTATTTACAAGGAAATAGTACTAGGTACTCATTATAAAATATAAAAAAGTAACTAAGGCTCTGCGCGGAATAAGTTCATTTTAAAAGAAAATTAATATTACAATTGTAATATATCTACATGATTCTGTTATATTTTTAATAGTAAAATATTTTTTGTAAAAAAGAATTAATATAGATATCCATCAAATGTAAATCATTTTAATAAATAAATATGTGTGTATAATTGTTGTTTTCGTCTCTCTAGTAAAATTCCGGATAGATATGTTTTCGGCCAGCAAATAATTTGAGTTTGAAACCACTGTTATAGACAATCCGTTATTTATAAATATAACTAGTTAATTATTTATCGCATTGATGACATGGATTTGTCTAATCTTAAATAGTAATAACAGCAAATCGTTATTACTGTATTATTTTTCTATACTAACAAGTTCATAAAGATTCGACTACCACTTTACTTTGGAATACAATTTCAATAATAAAAATAATAATATGTTAAAGCATACAAACAATACAACGAGAATCGGTTTTACGATCCGCAATTTACCAGTATTAAAGAAAATATTTGCAATATTATAATATATATATAGATATTTAGCTATTTAAATAGTTTAAAATTCATTATGGCAATAAAGTAAAATAAAATGTATGGACAATTATTAAAAATTAAAATTATATATATACAGCCTGATTCAGAGTAAGCTCCTTATTTTTTTTTTAGCTACACTATGGGTACTACTTTCAAAATATTTGGCAGTAATATGTTTCAGGACATTCTCTACACGATGGTGATATCAGATTTTCAATTGGACAAATCATTTCAAAATGGCGACGTTCAACTTTTTTTTTTTTAAGTGGGATGCCATATATTTTTTTTTATTATTGAGATCCTAAAAACATTCTATTTACGATAGTATTTCGTTTTTTTTTAAAATTCATTTCTTTCCCTATCAAAAAGCAAACTATCATTTTAATCTAGTAGCGCATGTTATGTTATTTTTGTTCAAATATCAAGTAGCGGTAGACACAAAAGAAACAATTATACTTTATTTTGTCATCTACATCTACTTTTTGAAACTCAAAATTAAAAATTTACAAAATGTTAGTTTGCTTTTTGATAGGAAAAGAAATGAATTTTTAAGAAATGC
>CAWYQG010000410.1:0-101608 GCA_963966155.1 Clivina fossor | reverse complement strand
GTTTTTGGCTCGCCAACTTAAAAACTACTGGAGTTTATGAACTTTTTCAAAAAATCCGATTTCTCATTAAACCAGCGAAGCGAAAAAGCAAGAAATCGTCAATTTCTGCTTAAAAACGCGAATTTACAAGCATTTATACGTTTTTGGCTCGCCAACTTAAAAACTACTGGAGATATTGAACATTTTCAAAAAATACGATTTCTCATTAAACCAGCGAAGCGAAAAAGCAAGAAATCGTCAATTTCTGCTTAAAAACGCGAATTTACAAGCATTTATACGTTTTTGGCTCGCCAACTTAAAAACTACTGGAGATATTGAACTTTTTCAAAAAATCCGATTTCTCATTAAACCAGCGAAGCGAAAAAGCAAAAAATCGTCAATTTCTGTTTAAAAACGCGAATTTACAAGCATTTGTACGTTTTTGGCTCGCCAACTTAAAAACTACTGGAGATATTGAACTTTTTCAAAAAATCCGATTTCTCATTAAACCAGCGAAGCGAAAAAGCAAAAAATCGTCAATTTCTGCTTAAAAACGCGAATTTACAAGCATTTGTACGTTTTTGGCTCGCCAACTTAAAAACTACTGGAGATATTGAACTGTTTCAAAAAATCCGATTTCTCATTAAACCAGCGAAGCGAAAAAGCAAAAAATCGTCAATTTCTGCTTAAAATGCGAATTTACAAGCATTTGTACGTTTTTGGCTCGCCAACTTAAAAACTACTGGAGATATTGAACTTTTTCAAAAAATCCGATTTCTCATTAAACCAGCGAAGCGAAAAAGCAAAAAATCGTCAATTTCTGCTTAAAAACGCGAATTTACAAGCATTTGTACGTTTTTGGCTCGAGAAATTAAAAACTACTGGAGATATTGAACTTTTTCAAAAAATCCGATTTCTCATTAAACCAGCGAAGCGAAAAAGCAAAAAATCGTCAATTTCTGCTTAAAAACGCGAATTTACAAGCATTTGTACGTTTTTTGGCTCGCCAACTTAAAAACTACTGGAGATATTAAACTTTTTCAAAAAATCCGATTTCTCATTAAACCAGCGAAGCGAAAAAGCAAAAAATCGTCAATTTCTGCTTAGAAACGCGAATTTACAAGCATTTGTACGTTTTTGGCTCGCTAACTTAAAAACTACTGGAGATATTGAACTTTTCAAAAAATCCGATTTCTCATTAAACCAGCGAAGCGAAAAAGCAAAAAATCGTCAATTTCTGCTTAAAAACGCGAATTTATAAGCATTTGTACGTTTTTGGCTCGCCAACTTAAAAACTACTGGAGATATTAAACTTTTTCAAAAATCCGATTTCTCATTAAACCAGCGAAGCGAAAAAGCAAGAAATCGTCAATTTCTGCTTAAAAACGCGAATTTACAATCATTTATACGTTTTTGGCTCGCCAACTTAAAAACTACGGGAGATATTGAACTTTTTCAAAAATCCGATTTCTCATTAAACCAGCGAAGCGAAAAAGCAAGAAATCGTCAATTTCTGCTTAAAAACGCGAATTTACAAGCATATATACGTTTTTGGCTCGCCAACTTAAAAACTACTGGAGTTATTGAACTTTTTCAAAAAGTCCGATTTCTCATTAAACCAGCGAAGCGAAAAAGCAAGAAATCGTCAATTTCTGCTTAAAAACGCGAATTTACAAGCATATATATGTTTTTTTCTCGCCAACTTAAAAACTACTGGAGTTATTGAACTTTTTCAAAAAATCCGATTTCTCATTAAACCAGCGAAGCGAAAAAGCAAGAAATCGTCAATTTCTGCTTAAAAACGCGAATTTACAAGCATTTGTACGTTTTTGGCTCGCCAACTTAAAAACTACTGGAGATATTGAACTTTTTCAAAAAATCCGATTTCTCATTAAACCAGCGAAGCGAAAAAGCAAGAAAGCGTCAATTTCTGCTTAAAAACGCGAATTTACAAGCATATATACGTTTTTGGCTCGCCAAATTAAAAACTACTGGAGTTATTGAACTTTTTCAAATAATCCGATTTCTCATTAAACCAGCAAAGCGAAAAAGCAAGAAATCGTCAATTTCTGCTTAAAAACGCGAATTTACAAGCATATATACGTTTTTGGCTCGCCAACTTAAAAACTACTGGAGTTTATGAACTTTTTCAAAAAATCCGATTTCTCATTAAACCAGCGAAGCGAAAAAGCAAGAAATCGTCAATTTCTGCTTAAAAACGCGAATTTACAAGCATTTATACGTTTTTGGCTCGCCAACTTAAAAACTACTGGAGATATTGAACATTTTCAAAAAATACGATTTCTCATTAAACCAGCGAAGCGAAAAAGCAAGAAATCGTCAATTTCTGCTTAAAAACGCGAATTTACAAGCATTTATACGTTTTTGGCTCGCCAACTTAAAAACTACTGGAGATATTGAACTTTTTCAAAAAATCCGATTTCTCATTAAACCAGCGAAGCGAAAAAGCAAGAAATCGTCAATTTCTGCTTAAAAACGCGAATTTACAAGCATTTATACGTTTTTGGCTCGCCAACTTAAAAACTACTGGAGATATTGAACATTTTCAAAAAATACGATTTCTCATTAAACCAGCGAAGCGAAAAAGCAAGAAATCGTCAATTTCTGCTTAAAGACGCGAATTTACAAGCATATATACGTTTTTGGCTCGCCAACTTAAAAACTACTGGAGTTATTGAACTTTTTCAAAAAATACGATTTCTCATTAAACCAGCGAAGCGAAAAACAAGAAATCGTCAATTTCTGCTTAAAGACGCGAATTTACAAGCATATATACGTTTTTGGCTCGCCAACTTAAAAACTACTGGAGTTATTGAACTTTTTCAAAAAATACGATTTCTCATTAAACCAACGAAGCGAAAAAGCAAGAAATCGTCAATTTCTGCTAAAAAACGCGAATTTACAAGCATTTATACGTTTTTGGCTTGCCAACTTAAAAACTACTGGAGATATTGAACTTTTTCAAAAAATCCGATTTCTCATTAAACCAGCGAAGCGAAAAAGCAAGAAATCGTCAATTTCTGCTTAAAAACGCGAATTTACAAGCATATATACGTTTTTGGCTCGCCAAATTAAAAACTACTGGAGTTATTGAACTTTTTCAAAAAATCCGATTTCTCACTAAACCAGCGAAGCGAAAAAGCAAGAAATCGTCAATTTCTGCTTAAAAACGCGAATTTACAAGCATATATACGTTTTTGGCTCGCCAACTTAAAAACTACTGGAGTTTATGAACTTTTTCAAAAAATCCGATTTCTCATTAAACCAGCGAAGCGAAAAAGCAAGAAATCGTCAATTTCTGCTTAAAAACGCGAATTTACAAGCATATATACGTTTTTGGCTCGCCAACTTAAAAACTACTGGAGTTATTGAAGTTTTTCAAAAAATCCGATTTCTCATTAAACCAGTAAAGCGAAAAAGCAAGAAATCGTCAATTTCTGCTTAAAAACGCGAATTTACAAGCATTTATACGTTTTTGGCTCGCCAACTTAAAAACTACTGGAGATATTGAACTTTTTCAAAAAAATCCGATTTCTCATTAAACCAGCGAAGCGAAAAAGCAAGAAATCGTCAATTTCTGCTTAAAAACGCGAATTTACAAGCATTTATACGTTTTTGGCTCGCCAACTTAAAAACTACTGGAGATATTGAACTTTTTCAAAAAATCCGATTTCTCATTAAACCAGCGAAGCGAAAAAGCAAGAAATCGTCAATTTCTGCTTAAAAACGCGAATTTACAAGCATATATACGTTTTTGGCTCGCCAACTTAAAAACTACTGGAGATATTGAACTTTTTCAAAAAATCCGATTTCTCATTAAACCAGCGAAGCGAAAAAGCAAGAAATCATCAATTTCTGCTTAAAAACGCGAATTTACAAGCATTTATACGTTTTTGGCTCGCCAACTTAAAAACTACTGGAGATATTAAACTTTTTCAAAAAATCCGATTTCTCATTAAACCAGCGAAGCGAAAAAGCAAGAAATCGTCAATTTCTGCTTAAAAACGCGAATTTACAAGCATATATACGTTTTTGGCTCGCCAACTTAAAAGGTACTGGAGTTATTGAACTTTTTCAAAAAATCCGATTTCTCATTAAACCAGCGAAGCGAAAAAGCAAGAAATCGTCAATTTCTGCTTAAAAACGCGAATTTACAAGCATATATACGTTTTTGGCTCGCCAACTTAAAAAGTACTGGAGTTATTGAACTTTTTCAAAAAATCCGATTTCTCATTAAACCAGCGAAGCGAAAAAGCAAGAAATCATCAATTTCTGCTTAAAAACGCGAATTTACAAGCATATATACGTTTTTGGCTCGCCAACTTAAAAACTACTGGAGATATTAAACTTTTTCAAAAAATCCGATTTCTCATTAAACCAGCGAAGCGAAAAAGCAAGAAATCGTCAATTTCTGCTTAAAAACGCGAATTTACAAGCATTTATACGTTTTTGGCTCGCCAACTTAAAAACTACTGGAGATATTGAACTTTTTCAAAAAATCCGATTTCTCATTAAACCAGCAAAGCGAAAAAGCAAGAAATCGTCAATTTCTGCTTAAAAACGCGAATTTACAAGCATATATACGTTTTTGGCTCGCCAACTTAAAAACTACTGGAGTTATTGAACTTTTTCAAAAAATACGATTTCTCATTAAACCAACGAAGCGAAAAAGCAAGAAATCGTCAATTTCTGCTAAAAAGCGCGAATTTACAAGCATTTATACGTTTTTGGCTCGCCAACTTAAAAACTACTGGAGATATTGAACTTTTTCAAAAAATCCGATTTCTCATTAAACCAGCGAAGCGAAAAAGCAAGAAATCGTCAATTTCTGCTTAAAAACGCGAATTTACAAGCATTTATACGTTTTTGGCTTGCCAACTTAAAAACTACTGGAGTTATTGAACTTTTTCAAAAAATCCGATTTCTCATTGAACCAGCGAAGCAAAAAAGCAAGAAATCGTCAATTTCTGCTTAAAAACGCGAATTTACAAGCATATATACATTTCTGGCTCGCCAACTTAAAAACTACTGGAGTTATTGAACTTTTTCAAAAAATCCGTTTTCTCATTAAACCAGCGAAGCAAAAAAGCAAGAAATCGTCAATTTCTCCTTAAAAACGCGAATTTACAAGCATATGTACGTTTTTGGCTCGCCAACTTAAAAACCACTGGAGTTATTGAACTTTTTCAAAAAATCCGATTTCTCATTAAACCGGAGAAGCAAAAAAGCAAGAAATTGTCAATTTTTGCTTAAAAACGCGAATCTACAAGCATATATACGTTTTTGGCTCGCCAACTTAAAAACTACTGGAGTTATTGAAGTTTTTCAAAAAATCCGATTTCTCATTAAACCAGCGAAGCAAAAAAGCAAGAAATCGTCAATTTCTGCTTAAAAACGCGAATTTACAAGCATATATACGTTTTTGGCGCCAACTTAAAAACTACTGGAGTTATTGAACTTTTTCAAAAAATCCGATTTCTCATTAAACCAGCGAAGCGAAAAAGCAAAAAATCGTCAATTTCTGCTTAAAAACGCGAATTTACAAGCATTTGTACGTTTTTGGCTCGCCAACTTAAAAACTACTGGAGTTATTGAACTTTTTCAAAAAATCCGATTTCTCATTAAACCAGCGAAGCAAAAAAGCAAGAAATCGTCAATTTCTGCTTAAAAACGCGAATTTACAAGCATATATACGTTTTTGGCTCGCCAACTTAAAAACTACTGGAATTATTGAACTTTTTCAAAAAATCCGATTTCTCAATAAACCAGCGAAGCAAAAAAGCAAGAAATCGTCAATTTCTGCTTAAAAACGCGAATTTACAAGCATATATAAGTTTTTGGCTCGCCAACTTAAAAACTACTGGAGTTATTGAACTTTTTCAAAAAATCCGATTTCTCATTAAACCAGCGAAGCAAAAAAGCAAGAAATCGTCAATTTCTGCTTAAAAACGCGAATTTACAAGCATATATAAGTTTTTGGCTCGCCAACTTGAAACCTACTAGAGTTATTGAAGTTTTTCAAAAAATCCGATTTCTCATTAAACCAGCGAAGCAAAAAAGCAAGAAATCGTCAATTTCTGCTTAAAAACGCGAATTTACATGCATATATACGTTTTTGGCTCGCCAACTTAAAAACTACTGGAGTTATTGAACTTTTTCAAAAAATCCGATTTCTCATTAAACCAGCGAAGCAAAAAAGCAAGAAATCGTCAATTTCTGCTTAAAAACGCGAATTTACAAGCATATATACGTTTTTGGCTCGCCAACTTAAAAACTACTGGAGTTATTGAACTTTTTCAAAAAATCCGATTTCCCAGTAAACCAGCGAAGCAAAAAAGCAATAAATCGTCAATTTCTGCTTAAAAACGCGAATTTACAAGCATATATAGGTTTTTGGCTCGCCAACTTAAAAACTACTGGAGTTATTGAACTTTTTCAAAAAGTCCGATTTCTCATTAAACCAGCGAAGATTTAAATTGCTAACTGTGGTGAAGTGTAGTGTGAAAAACTTAAAAAAAACACATAGTAAGTTTTATACATTTATTAATTAAATTAGGAAAATAAAAACGTACGTGAGCGGAGATGCAAACAGTTAAACAGTTTCATACGCATTCGCTAAACATGTCCGAACCATCTTAACTGACTAACACCAACTTTTGCCACAACATATTTTTCAATTTTACACTCATCATACACTAAATCTATTTCGTAGGTCTATCAAGTTCTGATATTTGTTTTCTTTGCTTGTAAGAGGAAAATATTAGATTCTGAAATAAAAATATAATTTTAATACTAGTAGTGTCATCTATGTGCTAACAATTGTATTTTTTAATCATCTAAAAACGTTGTCGATAACAAAGAAAACTGTACTACTAGCGTTATCTATACGAGTCATCTTTAAACTATTAAAAATACTGTCGATAAAAAAGAAAACTATAATTTTATTGCCATCTATATAGTAACGCTTGTACTATTTACAAGTCGATAAAAAAGGACACTATACTACTAGCGTTATCTATGCGAGTAATGCCTAAACTTTTAAAGGCACTGTTGATAAAAAAAGAAAACTGCAATTTTAAAGCCATCTATGTAGTAACGCTTGTACTATTTACAAGTCGATAAAAAAGCAAACTATATTACTAGCGCTATCTATACGAGTAATGCCTAAACTATTAAAGGCACTGTTGATACAAAAGAAAACTATAATTTTAAAGTCATCTATATAGTAACGTTTGTACTATTTATAAAGCGATAAAAAAGAAAACTATAATTTTAGTACCATCTTTATAGTAACGATTGTACTATTTACAAGTCGATTTTGCAGGAAAAATTATTGAAATTTCTAAAAAACATTTTAGAATTTTCAATAATTTTTCCTGCCAAACCAGAATGAGATAGAGAATAAAGTTACTTATCTATTATGTAGCTAATTTTTTTCTCTATCTTATTAAATTTTTTCAGATTTTTTTGAGCAAATTTTGAAAAAAGTTTTATTTTGAAAAAATCTCGTCAAATTTTCAAAAATCGGTTTATAATTTTTTTCTACTATACGATGCATCCTAGAATAATGGTTTCTACATTATTCTTATTATTCCGCATTTTTGCATATCATGCTTATTTTCCTACACCTCATAATTTTTGAGAAAAAAAATAAAAACCAAAAAATAAAAAAAAAATCTAGTGCCCTCACGGCACATGCTAGCAAATTAAAACTAAAACTAAATTATAGAACTTTTGAAGCCCTATCGAAAAGTATTCTAAGTATTTTTACGTATTATACTCGAGAAAGTAGTACATCGCAAATTATCGAAATTGCATGTTAAACGCCTATACGAACTCAACGAACGAACACCCGGTATATATCAACGAATTCGTTATCGTTTCAAGTGTTTTAATTTATCACTAAGTAACCGCCCAGAGAAAAATATTGCTTTAGATCCGAAGTTTTTACGTTTAACTCACAAGTAAACGAGTTTTTAAACTGTAAACCTATAATAATCTTCAGGCTTTCAAGGCCGGTATCCATTGCATTTACAAATTTTCTGTAATTTGTAACAAATTAATTTATATTCTGTGGAAATGAGATTTTTACATGGGGTATATGGTGTAAATAGGAGAGATCGGGTACGAAATAGTTTAGTTTATGATGAGTGTGAAATTGAACAAAAATGTTGTAGCAAAAGTTGGTGTTAGTCAGTTAAGATGGTTCGGAGACATGTTGAGCGAATGCGTCTAATAAACGTTTGCTGTTAAAAAGATTTATTGGAATGATTTTGATGGTATACGTTTGCAGGTGGACGTCCGATGAGCAGTTGGAGTGATATGATTGAGAATGTTTTGCGTGAGCAAAAGTTTCCAAGTAGTAGGAATAGAAGAGCATGTATGAGAGGAATTATGAATGTGGATGAAGCGAAAGTTGCTTGTTTGGATAGGAGTGTTCCGGGGCGACTGATTTCGGGATGTTGAAAAGAGTTTGTGCCACACACTTTTGGGTACATGGCGTGATTGTGTATGTATGTATGTATGTATAAACAAATTTAATATCATTATTTTTGAATTTCAAAATAACGGTGATTATTATTATTATTTGTTATATAATACAATAAAATTTATATATACCGGGTGATTCATTTAACCTGGAATTTGTTATATTTCAAAAAATACGCATCGGACAGAAAATTTGCCGAATCCAAACTTTAATATCTCAAAGGGGGGCATCCGTTAATACTAAATTCCCGCCACCCTCCTTCCCCCTGTGGGCGGGCCGGGGGAAAACTTTGAAATTTTAAATAGAAACTCCTATTTTTTATTACAGATTCAAATTCTACGATAAAAACTACGTACATTTTGTCCATAAAAAAATTTTCGGTTCTCGACAGATGGCGCTGTAATCGCAAAAAATGGATTTAAATTGGAATTTGTTATATTTCGAAAAATACGCATCGGACAGAAAAATTTGCCGAATCCAAACTTTAATATCTCAAAGGGGGGCATCCGTTTGTACTAAATTCTCGCCACCCCCCACCTCCTGTAGGCGCGGCGGTGGGCAACTTTGAAATCTTAAAAATTTCTTGCAATTACAGCGCCATCTGTCGAGAATCAAAAAATTTTTTTTAGACAAAATGTACATAGTTTTATCATAAAATCCGAATCTTTAATTAAAAATAGGGGTCCCTATTTAAAAATTCAAAGTTGCCTCCCGCCCCTACCACAGGGGGTGAGAGGGTGACAGGAATTTAGCATTATCGGATGCCCTCTTTAAGATATTAAAGTTTGGATTCGCAAATTTTTCTGTCCAATGCGTATTTTTCGAAATATAACAAATTCCAGGTTAAATCTATTTTTTGCGATTACAGCGCCATCTGACGAGAATCGAAATCTTTTGCGGACGAATTGTACGTAGTTTTTATCGTAGAATCCGAATCTGTGATATAAAATAGGGGTTCCTATTTAAAATTTCAAAGTTGCCCCCCGCCCCACCCACAGGGGTTGGGAAGTTGGCGGGAATTTAGTACTAGCGGATGCCGCCCTTTGAGATATTAAAGTTTAGATTCTACAAATTTTCTGTCCGATGCGTATTTTTCGAAATATAACAAATTCCAGGTTAAATGAATCACCCGGTATATATATATATATATATATATATATATATATATATATATATATAGCGGGTGTTCGTTCGTTAAGTTCGTATGGGCGTTTAACATGTAATTTCGATAATTTGCGCTATACTACTTTCTCGAGTAAAATTCGAAGAAATACTTAGAATACTTTGCGATAGGGCATAAAAGGTTCTATTATTAGGTTTTTGTTTTAATTTGCTAGCATGTGCCGTTTGGGCGCTAGAATTTTTTTTGATTTTTTGGTTTTTATTTTTTTCTCAAAAACTATGAAGTGTAGGAATAGAAGCATGACATGGAAAAATGCGGAATAATGAGTACGGTAATTGAGTGAAGAAACCATTATTCTACGATGCATTGTTTAGTAGAAAAAAATTAAAAACTGAATTTTTGAAAATAAGACTTTTTTCAAAATTTACTCAAAAAAATCTGAAAAAATTTAGTAAAATAGAGAAAAAATTTAGCTATATAATAGATAAGTAGCTTTTTTCTCTAATTCATACTGATTTTGCGGGAAAAATTATTGAAAATTCTAAAAAACATTTTAGAATTTTAAATAATTTTTCCTGCCAAACCAGAATGTGACACATTGGACACGTGGACGGCGCGCCCCTGGTATCAATATTTATTTAACTATAAATTTTATTTAACTATAAAATTTTATGATCTAGTTACTTATTTGTTACCTAGTAACTTGTTTTTATGTTTTGCTATTTATTGTAATCAGTTCTCCTGACAAAGACGGACGTCGAGTACGTCTCCATTATAATTAAATATTAATACAGAATTTTGAAAAGCAGTTTTTATATTTTTATATGTTTACTCTTTTTAACTTACAATATGGCCCTATTTTAATTTTTTAATTTAATTTTTAATTTAATTTTAATTTTTTTATTGTTTGCAACTTTTGCAACAAGAAGCTATTTTTATTGAAAACTTTTCTATAAAAATGGTCAATAACAAATTTTAATTTATAAGAAACTACATAATACGTTCAAATTGTGTATAATTTTAAATTGGGTATTGAATATATTTATTGATAAATCAGCATGAAAAGTAGACTTATTGCACATCATTGAATTCAGAATTTAACATATAATTTAAATATATAATGATAGTGAAAAATCAGAGTGGCCCACTAAAAAGAGTACAGGCAAGTTTTGGCCACTTAACATCATTTTTACGAAAAACGCTCGAAGGGGATATGTAAATGGATTAGTTCTATTTGCCTAACTTCAACCCTAAGATGAGGGTGGATTGCAACCAATTTTTTTTTAATGGAATGGGTTGTCAAACATAACAGAGTTCTAAAGGCCTTTTAATTCGCTTTTTTAACAATCTTTTTATTTTTCAAATCCGATTATTAATTCCAAAGAAAAATCGTTTAAAAGAATGTTTATTAAGTATCCAAAAGTACAGAGAGAAACTCAAGTATCATTTTATTAAGTGTTCGAAATGACTACCACTAACTTCCATACAATGATAGAGGTTTTGTATAGTGTAAAATTAGCGTTCCAACTATACTTTAAACTGACTAAATTTTTAATCTAACTGTTTGAATACTTCACGTGACCTATAGTTAAAGTCTCAGATTGAATTAGGACGACATAATTACATAATTACGTACGACATTTTGAGCACAATCTCTATCATTGTATTGTTAGTGGTAGTTATTTCGAACACTTGATAACTGATAATTGAATTTCTCTCTGTACTTTGAACACTTAATAAACTTTGTTTGAAAAATAAAAAGGCTTTTACAAAGCGAATTGATAGGCCTTTAGAACTATGTCGTGTTTGACATCCCTTTCTATTTAAAAATTTTGGGGTGCAATCTTCTCTCATCTTAGGGCTGAAGTTAGAGTATACTAAAATTGACGTGTTCGAGCGTTTTTCGCAAAAATGATGTTAAGTAGCCAAAACTTGCGTGTACTGTTCTCAGTGGGCCACTCTGTATAGTTCTGTATAGTAATATTTATTAATAATTGAAGTTTAGACGAACTCAATGTATATCTTCATCAGGAAAAATGATAAAAATGACATTTATAGTAAATAAACAGAACATAGAAACAAGTTACTTACTTTGTTACCTGCAAACCTGTTTCTATGTTATATTTATTTACTGCAAATATTAGTATTTTTTTTTTCCTGATGAAGATGTATTTTGAGTTCGTTGAAACGTCGATTATTAATAATTATTAATAGAGATCTATAACCTAAATCTATTTTATATTGATATAATCAGCTCTGAAAGATTTTTACTATGTTACTTATTTGAATTATACGTTAAATTCTGAATTAAAAAATGTGCAATAATTACAGTAAATAAACCTAAGTTACGAGTACTTATTTTATTTTCTAGTAACTTCTATCTATGTTCTGTTTATTTACTGCAAATGTCATTTGTTTTTATCCTGATGAACACGTACGTTGAGTTCGTCTAAACGTCAATTATTATTAATAAATATTACTACACTGTAAAAAGTTTTGTAAATTTACATACATTTTTATTGTAAAAATGATTATAAAATTATATACAAAATGACATAAAAGTATTTACATAAAAAGTAAACTAGATTTACATAATTTTTTGTTAAATATTACATGCGCTATGTAAAATTAAGTTGCGAAATTGAAAATGTATTCAAAGTTTGTCGGTATGCCTGTGTTATTGAAATGAATATATTTAAACGAAATTTAATAATATACTGTGAATGTATCCAGAGAATTGAAATGAGTATTCATAACCTTGAACAAACAAATTGTAATTGTGAAATATAATATAATAATATTCAAAATATTGAGATTTTTTTATATATTTTTGAGCGCAGTGCGGACAATTAATTTTCAAATCGGGCGCAGCTCGGTACCAGCATCATATTCATATATAAAAAACAAACATTGTATATAAAAAACACATAGTACATTGTTGAGCATATGAATTTCTAAAACACATTAAAACACATTGTATATAATTTTCATTTGCATCTCCGTGAAATAATACAGTAAATAAATACGTTACTTGTATTATACCAGAATATGTAAAAATACCGCATTAAAAAAAAAGTTTAGAAAGAAGATAGCTTTTTAACGAAAAATAAATAATGAATGAATGAAACATTGAATTTTGTCTTCTCTGAAAAAATATCAAATCAAATGAAAGTGATATGAAAATACTTCTCTCGCATACAGTATATACCCTTGCAGTAAAATCTATTTAGACAGGGTACGCTCAGCTACATTGTTTAGTGTATGCGCCAACATATAATATATTCGTCACTTTCTACCTGAACGAAATTTGAAATTCATAATCTTTAAGGTAAAATTTCATACGGTGGAAATGAGATTTTAGAGTGAATTAGGTTGGTGTTACCGGAAGGGATTAGGTTCGGAATAAACTTTATTTATAAGTGTATTGATAGAATAGTTAATGTTGCTATGGATATTTTGCTAGGAATGTAAATGTTACCAAAGAAGCCAGCCCCCCCCCCGTTTCAGTAGAGTACAATGCTGTTTGTGTGTGCCTAAATAGATGTATGTTAGTTATTGTTTTGGGTTTGACTGCAAAGGGCATAAAAGCGGAAAATGACTGCTGCGGAAATGAGATGTTGGAGGAAGAATCGGGAATACGAGATAACTATTAGTGTATGATGACTGATGAATGTGAAATTGTGAAAAACATGTTGTAGCAAAAATTAAATTTTTAAAAGTTTTAGTATATTTTCTCGAAAAGTTGTAAACACTATATTTTACAAAAATTATATAATTTATGTAAAAATTTGATTACAATTGGACAATAAATGTGGCCATAAAAAATTTAGTATTTTTTTTCGGGAAGTTGACAACACTGTATTTTAACAAGATTACGTGATTTATGTGCATACTAGAAAAATCTTGCGTAAAAAATTTTGAACATGTATGTATTATATATATATATATATATATATATATATATATATATATATATATATATATATATATATATATATACAGCCTGATTCAGAGTAAGCGCCTTATTTTTTTTTAGCCACACTATGGGTACTACTTTCAAAATATTTGGCAGTAATATGTTTCAGGACATACTCTACACGATGGTGATATCAGATTTTCAATTGGACGAATCATTTCAAAATGGCGACGTTCAACTTTTTTTTTTAAATAGGATGCCATAATTTTTGTTTATTATTGAGATCCTAAAAACATTCTTTTTACGATAGTATTTCGTTTTTCTTAAAAATTCATTTCTTTCCCTATCAAAAAGCAAACTATCATTTTAATCTAGTAGCGCATGTTATGTTATTTTTGTCCAAATATCAAGTAGCGGTAGACACAAAAGAAACAATTAAACTTTATTTTGTCATCTACATCTACTTTTTGAAACTCAAAATCAAAAATTTACATCAAATAAAAATTAGGTATTTACAAAAATTGCTCGAAATGTTTTCTTTCATTTTCTATACATAAATTGAAACGTCGTCCAATGGTGGTGTTTGACGTTTGACTACTAGTTTGTCTACCGCTACTTGATATTTGGACAAAAATAACATCGGGTGTAAGATCTTTAATGTTATTACTGATATAAAAGTATAAAATCAATTACTTTATTAAATTTTTATAAATAAAATTTCAGTATTTATTATGAATGTTATTCACTGTTGCCCCCCGTAGAATTAAGTTTTCGGGAGTGTTTGAGCAATTACATATTTCATTAATTTATCTATTTGTGTACAAACAACTCGAAGTTTTGTAATCTGTCATTTATTAGTTTGTGTAAATACTAAATACGCATATTTATGACAGGTGGAACAGTGTCAATTCCGAAACTAATTTTACTAAGTCAAAAATTTTCTGATATCTGTTATTAAACTATATAAATTGGTACTACAAACTAAGTTTAAAAATCAATTTTGATTAATACCGGTTTTAAGTCAACGTAACTGCTATAATAGTAAAATTAAATAAATGAACTAAATCATCCAAAAACCGAGCTTGCAGTATTTATTTAATTTTGAGCTAAAGTTATTAATAGTATCTTTCAGTCCATTTAAATGTTCTTCATCTAATGTAATTCACTGAAATAATTAATTTTTATTAAAAAAAATAACAGATAAGTAAAAATTGAAATAATATTAAAAGTCGAAACACTACAGTTTTCATCAGACCACCATATTCTGTAACGTGTGATCAAGTGTTCTAAAATGCCTAATTATTATTATTATTATTATCACCATGTAAAATATATATATATATATATATATATATATATATATATATATATTGTTGAGAAAATTTATATATTCTAAATTAACTTATATATATATATATATATATATATATATATATATATATATATATATGAATTAACATTGAAATAAATTTTTTAGACGGTTTTCATACCTAAGCAATAATCAAATTAATCATTTTCAAATAGTTCTAATCATTTTCTCAATTGATATTCTAGCGTAGGAATTATCCTCAAATAAGCATGGTGCGTGTATAACACATTATATCCATACACTGATGTTCGCTATTCTCATTTCCAATTTCTCACCGAAATAAAATCAAATATTCAATTTCAAAAACTCACTTCAAATAAATTTTTCAAATAAAATAATTTCACGTAATAATTAAAAAATATCGATAAACACAGTTTCTTTATTTTTCATATTTAATATACAAGAGAAGAAAAAAATGTCACAACAAATTTCTATAAATTTTAAAGATAAAACTGATATTTATAATTTAGCAAAACACTGTACCGTAGATAAATAAAAATGAAATGTACACCCTTGATTATAACACAACATCTTATGACCAGTGGTATCAAACTGGCATCCTGCGGGCCGAACCCGGCTCGCAATGTGATTTTACTTGGCCTAGAACTATAATTGAGATAAAAGTGAAAAATTTGTTAAAAACTATTAAACGTTTTATGAATTTTTAAAAAACTATTTACAAATAAATACCATTATCTTTTAATCACTAATTCAATTACTACTATATATTTATTTTAAAATATATAAGTTATTCGGCGGGATAGGTTAATTTTAAATGAAAATTAATATTGCAATTGTAATATAATATCTACATGATTCTTTTTCTATTTATATTTTTAATAGTAAAATATTAAAAAAAAGTTCGGCTCATAAATATTTTACGAAATGAAAATAAAATTATTTACAAGTAAATAGTATTTTAAAATATAAAAAAAGATACTAGGCTCTGTGAAATAAGCTAATTTAAAAAAAAAATTATATTAAAATTGTAATATATCTATATAATTCTATTACATTTTTAATAGTAAAATATTTTAAAAAAGAATGACGCCTATAATGCGGTTTTACTTGGCCTAGAAATATTTGAAATAAAAAAAAAAATTCATAAAAACTATAAATATTTTACGAATTTAAAATAAAATTATTTACAAGTAAACAGTACTAGGTACTCATTTTAAAATATAAAAAAAGTTACTAAGGCTCTGCGCGGAATAAGTTCATTTTAAAAGAAAATTAATATTACAATTGTAATATATCTACATGATTCTGTTATATTTTTAATAGTAAAATATTTTTGTAAAAAAGAATTAATATAGATATCCATCAATGTAAATCTATCGAATAAATAAATATGTGTGTATATTTGTTGTTTTCGTCCCGCTAGTAAAATTCCGGATAGATATGTTTTCGGCCAGCAAATAATTTGAGTTTGAAACCACTGTTATAGACAATCCGTCATTTATAAATATAACTAGTTAATTATTTATCGCATTGATAACATGGATTTGTCTAATCTTAAATAGTAATAAACAACAAATCGTTTTATTATTATTATTCTATTATTATTATTTTTCTATACTAACAAGTTCATAAAGATTCGACTACCACTGTACTTTGGAATACAATTTCAATTTCAATAATAAAAATAATAATATGTTAAAGCATACAAACAATACAACGAGAATCGGTTTTACGATCCGCAATTTACCAGTATTAAAGAAAATATTTTCAATATTATAATATATATAGATATTTAGCTATTTAAATGTATGTATGTATGTATGTATGTAAATAGTTTAAAATTCATTATCGCTATAAAATAAAATAAAATGTATGGACAATTATTAAAAATTAAAATTATATATATATATATATATATATATATATATATATATATATAGATATATAGATATATATGTATATAAATATTATATACAGTATGTATGTTTATTGACTATCAAAATGATCATATTCCTAAAAAACTGGTTAATTTCTCGTAAATGATTCAATCAGTACCTAACACACATGACTCATATACCGCATATTTTTCAAATGATACTTGCAGTAATGTGTGATGATTGTTTGGGTCAGTAACAATGATAAATATAACTTACAATGCAATAATAATAATGTGTACATATTGAATTTTCATTTAAATGTATCCATTCATTTACTTAGTTAGTGTAAAACAAACAGCAGACTTTGTTGTTTCATGTTTTGTAACTCGTACGTATAAATACACTGCCCTATATAAGTACATACCTAAGATTAAAATAATTACCTTGCATATGTATTTATAATATTTAAAAATAATAAAATTCTGTTTCATCATAAATTAATATAGATGACTAATAAACTGAAAATCGATACACAATTTAGTGCATTTGGTCATTTCATTGTAAGTGGGCAAGTCCCAAAAATATACTCTCATCAATAGTAATAATAAAAATAATTACAATTATTTATAATTCGTTAACAATAAAGATAATAACATTATGGAAGCGTTTTGATAAGTGGTAAATGTCCATCAACAAAAATGAGCAAAAAATAGTAAAAGAGAAACTATAATATATATTAAGCTTAAATGAAATAATATTTGGTATTGTGTCTGTCCTTTACCGAAATGTCAACATACTAAAGTTATGGTAGAATTAATTAATGAGCGAGCAAATGTTATGTTATGTAATTAGACGGTTAACCGTAATATTTGAACATATATTTTATTCTTTCTTTCTTTCTTTCTTCACTTTTCTTTTTTTCATATTTCTACTAGAAATAATCATAAAAATAATCGTGTGCTACTTATTGGTCACCAATAATAGTTTCTTCGGATTGAAAGTCTCCAATGGATGCCATCGCTTTCGTTAAAACAATCGCGTCCTTCAACGATAACACTTGTGGAGGATCATTCCCTGAACCCTGTATCATCATTTGATGCGTTATTCCAGGTGTCACCGTCAATGTCTCCTCCATGTTGTCCGAACCATATGAAGGTTCTACCTATACACGCAAATAATAAATACATCAATCCAATTCATTCAATTTGTCCTTAAAAAATAATTGCTAGTTGCTCTACTAACATTATAAGCAACTTGCTGCTGCTGCTGACCAAAAGTACTTATGACATAGAATTTAGATTATATGGTTGTTTAAAATATTCATTAAAATAATTAAGTAAATTTTTGAAAGTAAAATAATATAAATAGAATACCGAACTTTTTGCAATCCTAAATTTGTAACAAGCTTTTACAGGGTGTATAACGGAAAGTTGAAATAAATTTCCCGTATATTTAAAAAAATTCCCATACAAGTTTAACGATAAAGAAAGTTAAAGAAGTGTTAAATCGAAGTTATTTATTGCATATATTATATTTAATTATTTAATCGCAATCATCAAATTATAATTTCATCTTCTTTTTCTTTATTTCTTCTGAAATTGTATGAAGATCTTCCATTATCGATGGATTGCTTCCTTCGTTCTAAATCCTTAAATATTACAAATTTTTTAAAAATTCACGCACAACGAAAAAAATCCTAGCATAATTCCCGCGTAACAAAATTCCCGTTTTTCCCGATTTTCACGCCCGTTATACACCCTGAGTTAGTAAATAAATTCTCTGAATTTATATGCAACTTTACGTGATAATTAACAGAACAAAACTAACAAAAGTTGCTATTATTAATTATTCTAGAATATTCTGGCTTAACATCTTAAAATATAAACGCCTGATATATGTATCTAAGCAAAATAAATATTCACACAATCTAGCAATTATACAAATGCGCAATAAATTCTGTAATTTACCATTAAAAAACCAAACAAACAATGACTTACTTTTGGTACAGATACCATTGGTGTGACGCACATAGTTCCATCGCTATTTGTATGTATATGTTGAATGTTGGCAACCATTGTTTGATACATGGATGTAGGTACACTTGCAGAAACTGGATAACCTGAAAATCGTCCAAAAATCGATCTATCATAGTCGCCGCCACAAAACACAACAACGATAATTAGAAAAAAACAATGTTACCAGGCCATCTTTGCTAGTAAGAATGATTTGACGACCATCTTCGCTTAAAGTTGCTTCGCCTTCACTAACAACTTCAGCAATTATTTGCACTTTATGCACAGATCCATTGCCCTGAGTCGTTTGTATCTGAAAATATTTCTAGTATATACATAATGTTAATATTTGTGCCTAACAAGTTTCGATTAATAATTTAATATTCAGATTTACGTTTAACAACTAGTCCTATCAATTTTGAAAATTAATATGATACAAATTATTATAATATCATATAATCAATTTACATTTTCATATCATTAAATATAAATATGAAAATAAAAATAAAATTATAAAAACATATAATAAAAATATTAGTTAAGATCCCAAGAAGTTCAGAAAAAAAATTTATAGAATATGTAGCACGCAAGTAAAAAAAATATATATACATATAATACAAAACCAAAAACTTGTCTACATATTTATTGCTTTGAATTAATATTCCTATATGCATATAAACTTTCAATATGTCTGTAGCAAATATCGACGAATTAAATATATTGTAGACAAATTTTGAATAATAATAATAAAAAAAAATAATCAAAATAAAAATATACATGGAAACACAAAAACCAAGCTAGCATAATCGTTACGTGTCTTGCAAAATTAAAATAATGATAAATAAATAAAAAAAAAAGTTTTATGTACAAGTCATTGAATTAAAAATTGTATTTGATAATTGTTAGTAAAGTTGATTTACGATTTAGACAAGTGCATAGTTATTTACGAGTATTAATTTTTAACAAATTTATTTCAACGACATGTGAATGCATAAAATAATGTATATAATAAAAACAATCACACAACATTGTAACGTAAACGAAACGAGAAAATAATAAAATAATTAGATATGTGTAATACGAATATATATATATATATATATATATATATATATATATAAGTAGTGCAACTACAAACATCAACATCTGAGTTATAGCCGGTATGGTCTAGACACACCTGGATCTGTATTTTATGGGTACTAGTTCCATTTTCTGACGTATTCATTTTTAAGACGCCGACAGTGCTACTGACATTTGAATTAGTCATTCCCCCCGATGCGTTCACCTTCTCATCATCTTCGGTGAATGCCGGCAGCAAGTCCTCCCGTCCATGATACTTGTAGCAGTTAATCACGATCAGTCGTAGGGCATGTGTCCACGATATCTGCAACTGAGAGACGTGCAAACATGTCATACAGAACAAATATTCACCAAATGCGTTTTACCTTTTGCTTCTCCTCGTCCGATCGGGCATCCGTACGGACATTCGCCCACGGTAACTCCTTCGGCCACCACGGCGGTCGAGTTGAATCTCTGCCCCAACCAGGTTTACCTCGTCCTAAAACGCATGCCACTGTACCAGACGCGCAACAGAAACACTAAACACCAACCAAATCAAATATATATGTATAGCAAACTACTACCTACCTGTTCAATATTTTAACATTAAAGGTATAAATGCTCTAAGTTGAGCTTGCGTCATTTTTTCGACAGGTGTAGGTATTCCATCAATAATTAATGGAGGTAATTCAAATAATGACGGATCATCTTTTACAGGAGATGGTGCTTGTTGTGCTAAAGCACTTTCTAATTCTTCCATAACCATACTTCTTAAATTTTTTACTACGTCTTGTAACGGCTTTGCACCGAATACTTTGTAACTTGTATTTGGTTTACCAGGCGTCGCTACAAGAACTACAGCTTGCTGTCCAACCCGTGTTGCAAATTTATCAATTATTTGCTAAAATCATAATAATAATAGTTTCAATATAAAAATCAAGTCGAATAAAAATTTATCGCAAATGTGTATCATCATCATCTGACAAGCAAGCAACTTACATGTAATTTTCTACTTTAATGTTATCTTTATTAAAGAAAATGCTATCATATACATTAGAAAAATAGAAGTTATTTATGTACAAAGAAATTGATTTTATTTGAACTACAAACTACTTAAAAATATTAAAATAAAACGGCTTTTTGTTGTTTATTTTTATTTTTTAATTTAAACTTTTAATTAAAAATTTATAAAAAATTTATAAAAAAACATCAATTTTTCCTGAAACAATAATCATATTTATGTAACTATTTCAAGTTATTTTATACAATTATACAAAATATACTTATATTATAATTACAATTTAATATAGTAATATTAATAAAAATAAATAAAATAATTTATATAATAAATATATTTATAATTTAAATATTGGCGGTGACTACTCTTGTTACTGATTTCACATAAAAGTCTTGCATTTAATCATTGGTGTACGAATTAAAAATTTTTGGTGAATTAATCAACTAGTCATTAAACTTTCGAAAATAAAATATACATTTTTTTAGCAGCATTATTTTTAAATTATTTTAGTAATTTGTATGTTTTTTTTTCCTAAAAATAATATAGTTGTTTTAATGCTCAGAAATAAAATTTAATTTTATTGCACACATAAGCAAATATTAACCCGCCACTGCTTATGGTTCAGCCATTTTGTAGTTGGTCGCATTGGTCGTTGCAAGCCTTGCATGCGTTGTGATTTGCAACCATTTTGCAACGGTCCATCAACGGTCGTTGCCATGCGGTTGAATGCTGCATGGAAAAGTTATTTTCTTTAGTTCAGTTCGTATAATTTTATGCAGTTGGAAGTGGATATTTTATGTTAAACTAGTTTGTTACTCGTGAATTTCAATTTTTAACTGTAAGTATTCTTTTGTTTTGTAATATATTTTTCTGTAGTTAGTTTTCAGGAACGTTTGTTTTTGTATATTGTGTAGTTGCCCTAATATTCATTTCTAGCTAATTCTGTTTTCTACAAAAATATTATGTTCTTTTTATTTTTTTGCTTTTTATATTTTTCATTTATAAAATGATAATTATTTTGAATTATTTTATTGTACAAATGAGAAAGTCACTTAGCATTGATAATATTGATACTGCAAATGAATTTAAAACAAATACGTATTTAACATTGAACTGCACGCTTTTAATTTTATTAGTTTTATTTTCTAATTATAACTAATAAACTACAAGTTAATGTTTTCGTTTCGAATTCACATACTTTTAGCTTTGAATTTACTAACTGTTATTTGTTGGTTAAATTTTTTTACTAGATACAAATTGTAATAATTGATAGTTCAGAACCAGAACAGACATAAAGTTACTTTCTAAAATGATATATAATTTTTTTTAATTTTCAGAACTTATTTGGTAACTTATTAGTATTTGGTAACGTATTAGTATTTATTTGGTATTCCTGTTTATTCAGTTTTTCTCAGCATTTACGCTTCGGCAGCAGGTCTCTGCGTAGGTTTTACTTTATAAGAAATTTCAATCTTGCTTTTATCGGGGTTTTCTACATATATGTATTCATATTTTAAATTTATTTTAGAATGTTGAACATTTATGAATGATTTATCGATATTGTGTTTTCAGAATCAGAATACGCGGTTAATAAATCAATCGAAAGAATCAAATTGAAAGATGTTGATCCTAGCGACACAAAATGATGCAAGTGATGAAGAAGATAGAGATGAAATTTGAATCGAAAAGAAAATGATACCAGTAAAACATGCTTATGCAAATTGCAAATTATGTGAAAGGTAAATTATTTTAATTAATTAAATATAGTGGAACTCTGATATATCGTTTAATTATTTAATCAGATTCTTGTGTCAATAAAACAGTCGATGTAATAGACGAAGTTACTTAGAAAGTAGTATTATGAAAAGTGTTACAATTTTTAAAATAGAATTTTTTACGAATAATCAATGCAATTACTTGTTTAATTCAGTAGTTGATATCTTTTAAAAAATTATTTTTGGTATATTATTAATATACCATAAAATACGAAATGTATTTAATTGTAAGAAGTACTTAATTTAAGTACTTGTTACAGTTAAATATATTTCGTATTTTTAAACAAAATTGTA
Organism: Clivina fossor; assembly: GCA_963966155.1. Taxonomy (NCBI): domain Eukaryota; kingdom Metazoa; phylum Arthropoda; class Insecta; order Coleoptera; family Carabidae; genus Clivina; species Clivina fossor. The sequence goes on along the minus strand of CAWYQG010000410.1, from coordinate 78,716 downwards.
TGATGATCCTATTATATATAGTTTAATGAATTAATTGGCGATATGGATCGGATGAAATAATTTGAACATTGAATGTAAACAAATTTTATTGAACATTTCGGCTAGAAGTCCTAGCCGTCTTCAGCTATTAAATACATTAGTACATTAATACTATTACAATAATAATACAAGTTAAAAATATGTTAAGAGAATTATATACCATGTTTTTATTTTTTTTTAAATCAGTAAGTCACATGTTAAGTTGAATATTTAAAATATTGTACATATTGTCGACATATTATATTTTCATTATTCATCGACAATATTCAACTTAACATGAGACTTACTGATTTCAAAAAAAAATTTAAAACATGGTATGTAATTTTCTTAACATATTTTTAACTTGTATTATTATTATAATAGTGTTAATGTACTAATGTATTTAATAGCTGAAGATGGCTAGGATTTCTAGCCGAAACGTTCAATAAAATTTGTTAACATTCAATGTTCAAATTATTTCATCCGATTCATATCGCCAATTAATTCATTAAATTTCGTATTTTTATTAAAAAGTCAGAAAGTATAACATTAAATTATAGAGAAATATAGTTTTATTTTCAAATTTATGCGTAAGAAAATATTATACAACTTTTTAATCTTAGTCATGTTAAAATGCTCTATTTTTGTTGCAAAGTAATGACATTTAGAAAGCTTGTCAGTTTGGATATTTTATCTGCTAGAAACGCTAATAATTACAAATATTTAAAATGATAGATATATAAAGCATAAAGTATAAAGCACATATCTACATATCTGCTTGGCGGATATAAAATTAAATAAATTTCCACCATTTTGTGATTGTGTATCTGAAAAAGTTTTTCTCAATTTTTTTATCGTTGTATAGTGATTTTGTTTTTATTCAAATTAAAAAAAACTTTTATAAAACAACAAATTAAATTAATTTTAAAACTATATTGACGTATATAAAGAGCTTTAGTTTAAATTTGATAATAAATTAATTATTAATTACGTTTTTTTACAATAAACTAAACATTTTTGTACGGTGGTTTCTCAGTTTTCAAAAGATTACACATTTACGAGCAATTTTCAATATTTATTTATTATGTTATTCAATGAATACAAACTCACATTTGTATTATATATATATATATATATATATATGTATATATATATATATATATATATATATATATATATATGTATATATATATATATATATATATATATATATATATATATAAATTAAAAATTTCACGACTAGACGATATTATATTTTAAATGTTTTAACGGGAAGATAGTCAATGGTTAGATGTTAAAATCAAATTCTCATTTAAGATTCAATTGTCAAGCTTTCGGTGTTATTTTACACCTTCTTCAGGACATGTTCTTGTTAGAAATTGAAGAAACATAAAATTAGACATAAATGGTACAGCAATCATAAAAAAGTAAATTGTACGGAAACATAAACTCAAAATATAATTTAAACTTAACAAACTAATGTTTAATAATAATAAAATATAACACAAGAAGTTGTAGTCAAATAATAAAATAATAAATAATAAAATAAAATAAAATTTTGAATTGATATTTAAAACTCTGTATAAAATATTAAAAATTTTCGAACATTTAATATTTTATACAGAGTTTTAAATATCAATTCAAAATTTTTATTTTATTTTATTATTTATTATTTATTTATTATTTTATTATTTGACTACAACTTCTTGTGTTACATTTTATTATTATTAAACATTAGTTTGTTAAGTTTAAATTATATTTTGAGTTTATGTTTCCGTACAATTTACATTTTTTATGATTGCTGTACCATTTATGTTTAATTTTATGTTTCTTCAATTTCTAACAAGAACATGTCCTGAAGAAGGTGTAAAATAACACCGAAAGCTTGACAATTGAATCTTAAATGAGAATTTGATTTTAACATCTAACCATTGACTATCTTCCCGTTAAAACATTTTACATATATATATATATATATATATATATATATATATATATATATATATATATATATATATATATATATAACTATTTGTTACGTTGTTCACTAAAATGACGACGTGAATCTTCTGATATGATGATGAACCATAGATGTTTGTTATATTTGCGATGTTGTTTCATTCAAAAATACTATTCATAATATATGAATTACATGGGAAGAATGTGTGTACTATATTTCTATTCTATTATATTTATATCTATATTTCTATTCTATTCATAATATATGAATTACATGGGAAGAATGTGTGTACTATATTTCTTTGTTATTGCAGATTGAGAAATATCGTCTTTAGTTCGTAATTTCTTCAACGAGCAGATCGAATCTATAGTTTCTTCAACGAGAAGCTCGTATCGATATTTTCTTCAACGAGAAGTGTCATTCCCAACTCTGACCTTCTTCAACATTTCAGTATTGCTTCATCGTGACAAACAAGGTAAAATTACTTACGTTATTTATTAAATTTACACTTCTTTGCATTTAATGGGTAATAATAAATACAAGAAGTTTAATTTCAAAACGTAATTATACTATTTTTTTAAAGTTTTGAGAAATGTTTGAAACCTGAAGCAATAGAAAAGAGATATAAACAAATGCAGTATTTTGGCTTGAACGAATAATAACGTATTGAAAAGATGGTTATATTATGGTTATTAGTGTATGATTGTGAAATTGAAAAAAATGTTATAGCAAGAGTTGGTGTTAGTCAGTTAAGATGGTTCGGACATGTTGAGCGAATGTCTAATGAACGTTTGGTTAAAAAGATTTATTTGGATGATTTTGATGGTATATGTTTGCGTGGACGTCCGGTGAGTAGTTGGAGTGGTATGATTGAGAGAGTGGCTTGCGTGAGCGAAAGTTTCCAAGTAGTAGGAATAAAAGACCATGTATGAGAGGAGGAATTATGAATGTGGATGAAGCGAAAGTTGCTTGTTTGGATAGGAATGTTTGGAGGCGACTGATTTCGGAATGATGAATAGAGTTTGTGCCACACCCTTTTGGGTACATGGCGTGATTGTGTATGTATGTATGTATGTTATATTATCGTAAGATTATTTGTAAGTTCCGTTGTACGTTTCAATTAATTGAGATAATTATTTATTTTTTATAAAAAATTAAATGACCAGTAAAAATTTAAATACATAAAATAAGATTAAAATTTACTTGTTCGAAACTATACTGTAATTTATTTATAAAACTATAGAAAAAAAGTCCAAAACAAAAAATAATGTATATAACTGTTATGTAAACATACATAGATGTTTTCATTCTACCATATTGTATGAGATGGCCGTTTTGATCGTGAAATTGAAAGGAGAATAAATGCTGGTTGTAAGGTTTTGGGTGCTTTGGGAACTTTTGCTAGGAATGTAAATGTTTCCAAAGAAGCCACCCCGTTTGAGTATAGACAATGCAGTTTTGGTGCCTACGTTGATGTATGGTAGTGAATGTTGGGTTTGGTTGCAAAAGGATAAACGGACAATGACTGCTGTGGAAATGAGATTTTTACGTGGGGTATGTAGTGTAAATAGGAGAGATCGGGTACGAAATAGATTAGTGTATGATGAATGTGAAATTAAAAAAAATGTTCTAGCAAAAGTTACCCCGTGTTAGAGTCAGTTAAGATGGTTCGAACATGTTGAGCGAATGTCTAATGAACGTTTGGTAAAAATGATTTATTTGAATTATTTTGATGGTATACGTTTGCGTGGACGTCCGATGTGTAGTTGGAGTGGTATGATTGAGAGTGTTTTGCGTAAGCGAAAGTTTCCAAGTAGTAGGAATAAAAGAGCATGTATTAGAGGAATTATGAATGTGGATGAAGCGAAAGTTGCTTGTTTGGATAGGAATGTTTGTACATGGCGTGATTGTGTACGTATGTATATTGTATGACGTATGATCAAATGTTCTCAACCGTAATTGTAATTGGAATAATAATTGTGGGTTCTAAGGATGCTTTAAGGTTTTAAAGAAAATTCTATTTTCACAAATATTTTTTCTTTAATTCTTCGTTCATCAATTTTTATACAAGATATGCAGTAAATTAAATAAGTACTTACTTATTTACATATGTGAATATTGGCATGGGAATTCAGATGTTATTTTTAATTTTTTATATTGAAAACAAATAAAAATTCTTTACATGGCCTTTAGCTTCTCGAAATATTAATAAATGGATGCTAATTTTATGATCTATTAATAATTCAAATATTACCTAAGAAATTTTATATTTTTACCTATAGAAAGATCAATCATTTACCTATTAATAATTAAACAAGATTAGAAGTATATGGGTAAACCCATTGACATTTTGACATTTATCGGAAAGTTGGCAACACTGTATTTTAATAATATTATAATTTATGTGGGCACTAGAAGATACTTTTCTGAAAATTTGATCAAAATCGAATAAATAATGTAGCCACAATGAATTTATAAAAAATTTTGTGATTTTTTTTTGATAAGTTGGCAACACTGTATTGTGTTAAAATTGCATAATTTATTTAGGCACTAAGAATAACTTTTATAAAAATTTGATTAAAATCGGTTAATTAAAATGGTCATAATAAATTTTTAAAAATTTTACTAATTTTTTTCTCGGAAAGTTGGTAACACTGTATTTTGTTAAAATTACATAAATTATATGAATACTAGGAGAATCTTTTGTGAAAATTTGAGTAAAATCGGATGAATAACATGGCCATAATAAAATTTTTAAAACTTTAGTAATTTTTTTCTCGGAAAGTTGGCAACACTGAATATTAATAAAATTATGTAATTAATGGGAGCATTAAGGAAATCTTTTCTGAAAATTTGATCAAAATCGGATAAATAACGTAGCCAATATGAATTTTTAAAAACTTTAGTAATTTTTTTCTCGGAAAGTTGGCATCACTGGAAAAAAACAAAACCACATGACCATCTTGGGCACTAGACAAATTTATCCTGAAAATTTTATTAAAATCGGTTGAACCGTCTAGGAGGAGTTGCGGCCACAAAATTTTGACTTACGACCGAGCGAGCGAGCGAGCTGACGACGCACATCCATACACCCACATAAACTAAGTTCAGATTCGTCATCTAGAGGCTATATGAAGGATTTCTATACAATTTTTTTTTTTTTGAAAATGTTACAGACACCGTACCAAACGCTATACTACTTTTTCCTTGCAGTCAAAGTAGTAAAAATGATCTATAGTAAAAAAAAAAACCTAAACCAACTTACTAACCTAACCTACCCTAAATAGCCAATTACTTAAATATACTGTATGTATAAATAGCCAATTGCGTATACATACCGTATGTATAAATAGCTATTTTCTTAATTTTATAGATCGATAATTATATCTGTACGTATTTGATTATTTCCATAGGTCGATAATTATTTTCATAGGTTGATAATTATTTTCATAGATCGATAAATATTTCTATAGATCAATAATTAATTCTATAGGTCAAAAATTAAAACCATAGATTAATTATTTAATACATAGGTAAACTATTATTTTCATAGGTACTATCATATGTTTTTTTCATAGGTCAAATATTTTTATCCTTAATAAATTAACTAAACCTCTTAACTTAACTTAACTTAAACTTGCAGTAAGTTTCACTATATTTGTCATGTACAACTAATTTATCTTATTTATTATAATCAGAGTGTATCACAAACGAATTTTAAAATAAGTTTTTATATTGTAAATATTATTTGGGCGTGAAATTTCTACGATTTTCATTAAAAATATGTCCACAAGTAGCCAGTACAGGAAAAGGGACTTTATAGTACCTATGCTAGTATTTAGTTATTAGTATATTACTGGAAAGAGCACAAAATTCTGAATAATTTAATAAACATGTTGTTGAAATATTCTAAAAGTTGTTCAAGTTATTACTGTTTGCATTTGTAAGTTAAAGAAAGTATGCTTTTGCGAAAATGTGCTTTAAAGTTTTATATTTTTTAAATACATTTCCACATCATACCAAAAGGTGTCAAAAAAACTACCTGACGTTGAAAGAGTATAGATAGGTGTAGCTAGTTAATGTAATTATCTAAAAACTGTGAAATTTTAACCCAACCTACTTAGTTGGCTCAACTGAAAAATTTGCTTTGTGAAGATAAGGTCCGTTTTCTTGTGACAGATCACATACCAAATTTGAAGTAAATATGTGATTAGTATTTTTTTTACCTTAAAGTTAAATAAGTGTTTTCAATATACGGTTGGTTCATCATAGGTCAATATATATATATATATATATATATATATATATATATATATATATATTTAAAATTAATAAATTAATCAAAGGGTTAACTAGATTGTCAATTGTCTTAGAACGATCTTATTGATTGGTCAGTTAGCAAGTTAATAATTAAATAAAAACAAGATTAGAAGTATATGGATAAACCCATATATAGACTACTTTGACATTTCTCGGAAAGTTGGCAACACTGTATTTTAATAATATTATAATTTATGTGGGCATTAGGAGATACTTTAATAAAAATTTTATCAAAATCGAATAAATAATGTAGCCACAATGAATTTTTAAAAAAATTGGTGATTTTTTTCTCGCTAAGTTGGCAACACTGTATTTTGTTAAAATTGCATAATTTATTTAGGCACTAAAAGAAACTTTTATGAAAATTTGATTAAGATAGGTTAAATAAAATGATCATAATAAATTTTTAAAAATTTTACTAATTTTTTTCTCGGAAAGTTGGCAACACTGTATTTTGTTAAAATTACATAAATTATATGAATACTAGGAGAATCTTTTGTGAAAATTTGAGTAAAATCGGTTGAATAACATGGCCATAATAAAAATTTTAAAATTTTAGTAATTTTTTTCTCGGAAAGTTGGCAACACTGAATATTAATAAAATTATGTAATTAATGGGAGCATTAGGGAAATCTTTTCTGAAAATTTGATCAAAATCGGATAAATAATGTAGCCACAATGAATTTTTAAAAACTTTAGTAATTTTTTTCTCGGAAAGTGGGCATCACTGGAAAAAACCAAAACGACATGACCATCTCGGGCACTAGACAAATTTATTCTGAAAATTTCATTATAATCGGTTGAACCGTCTAGGAGGAGTTGCGATCACAAAATTTTGTCTGACGACCGAGCGAGCGAGCGAGCTGACGACGCACATCCATACACCCACATAAACTAAGTTCAGATTCGTCATCTAGAGGCTATATGAAGGATTTCTATACAATTTTTTTTCTTTTTTGAAAATGTTACAGACACCGTACCAAACGCTATACTACTTTTTCCTTACAGTCAAAGTAGTAATAATTCAGTAAAGTTTTTTTAAAGGTATGACTGTATAAGAAAACTAGTAACAACAAGATTAGAAGTATATGGGTAAACCCATATATAGACTACTTTTACATTTCTCGGAAAGTTGGCAACACTGTATTTTAATAATATTATAATTTATGTGGGCAATAGGAGATACTTTTCTGAAAATTTGATCAAAATCGAATAAATAATGTAACCACAATGAATTTTTTAAAAATTTTGTGATTTTTTTCTCTCGATAAGTTGGCAACACTGTATTTTGTTAAAATTGCATAATATATTTAGGCTCTAGGAAAAACTTTTATAAATATTTGATTAAAATCGGTTAAATAAAATGGTCAAAATCAGTAAGTCACATGTTAAGTTGAATATTTAAAATATTGTACATATTGTCGACATATTATATTTTCATTATTCATCGACAATATTCAACTTAACATGAGACTTACTGATTTCAAAAAAAAATTTAAAACATGGTATGTAATTTTCTTAACATATTTTTAACTTGTATTATTATTATAATAGTGTTAATGTACTAATGTATTTAATAGCTGAAGATGGCTAGGATTTCTAGCCGAAACGTTCAATAAAATTTGTTAACATTCAATGTTCAAATTATTTCATCCGATTCATATCGCCAATTAATTCATTAAATTTCGTATTTTTATTAAAAAGTCAGAAAGTATAACATTAAATTATAGAGAAATATAGTTTTATTTTCAAATTTATGCGTAAGAAAATATTATACAACTTTTTAATCTTAGTCATGTTAAAATGCTCTATTTTTGTTGCAAAGTAATGACATTTAGAAAGCTTGTCAGTTTGGATATTTTATCTGCTAGAAACGCTAATAATTACAAATATTTAAAATGATAGATATATAAAGCATAAAGTATAAAGCACATATCTACATATCTGCTTGGCGGATATAAAATTAAATAAATTTCCACCATTTTGTGATTGTGTATCTGAAAAAGTTTTTCTCAATTTTTTTATCGTTGTATAGTGATTTTGTTTTTATTCAAATTAAAAAAAACTTTTATAAAACAACAAATTAAATTAATTTTAAAACTATATTGACGTATATAAAGAGCTTTAGTTTAAATTTGATAATAAATTAATTATTAATTACGTTTTTTTACAATAAACTAAACATTTTTGTACGGTGGTTTCTCAGTTTTCAAAAGATTACACATTTACGAGCAATTTTCAATATTTATTTATTATGTTATTCAATGAATACAAACTCACATTTGTATTATATATATATATATATATATATATATATGTATATATATATATATATATATATATATGTATATATATATATATATATATATATATATATATATATATAAATTAAAAATTTCACGACTAGACGATATTATATTTTAAATGTTTTAACGGGAAGATAGTCAATGGTTAGATGTTAAAATCAAATTCTCATTTAAGATTCAATTGTCAAGCTTTCGGTGTTATTTTACACCTTCTTCAGGACATGTTCTTGTTAGAAATTGAAGAAACATAAAATTAGACATAAATGGTACAGCAATCATAAAAAAGTAAATTGTACGGAAACATAAACTCAAAATATAATTTAAACTTAACAAACTAATGTTTAATAATAATAAAATATAACACAAGAAGTTGTAGTCAAATAATAAAATAATAAATAATAAAATAAAATAAAATTTTGAATTGATATTTAAAACTCTGTATAAAATATTAAAAATTTTCGAACATTTAATATTTTATACAGAGTTTTAAATATCAATTCAAAATTTTTATTTTATTTTATTATTTATTATTTATTTATTATTTTATTATTTGACTACAACTTCTTGTGTTACATTTTATTATTATTAAACATTAGTTTGTTAAGTTTAAATTATATTTTGAGTTTATGTTTCCGTACAATTTACATTTTTTATGATTGCTGTACCATTTATGTTTAATTTTATGTTTCTTCAATTTCTAACAAGAACATGTCCTGAAGAAGGTGTAAAATAACACCGAAAGCTTGACAATTGAATCTTAAATGAGAATTTGATTTTAACATCTAACCATTGACTATCTTCCCGTTAAAACATTTTACATATATATATATATATATATATATATATATATATATATATAACTATTTGTTACGTTGTTCACTAAAATGACGACGTGAATCTTCTGATATGATGATGAACCATAGATGTTTGTTATATTTGCGATGTTGTTTCATTCAAAAATACTATTCATAATATATGAATTACATGGGAAGAATGTGTGTACTATATTTCTATTCTATTATATTTATATCTATATTTCTATTCTATTCATAATATATGAATTACATGGGAAGAATGTGTGTACTATATTTCTTTGTTATTGCAGATTGAGAAATATCGTCTTTAGTTCGTAATTTCTTCAACGAGCAGATCGAATCTATAGTTTCTTCAACGAGAAGCTCGTATCGATATTTTCTTCAACGAGAAGTGTCATTCCCAACTCTGACCTTCTTCAACATTTCAGTATTGCTTCATCGTGACAAACAAGGTAAAATTACTTACGTTATTTATTAAATTTACACTTCTTTGCATTTAATGGGTAATAATAAATACAAGAAGTTTAATTTCAAAACGTAATTATACTATTTTTTTAAAGTTTTGAGAAATGTTTGAAACCTGAAGCAATAGAAAAGAGATATAAACAAATGCAGTATTTTGGCTTGAACGAATAATAACGTATTGAAAAGATGGTTATATTATGGTTATTAGTGTATGATTGTGAAATTGAAAAAAATGTTATAGCAAGAGTTGGTGTTAGTCAGTTAAGATGGTTCGGACATGTTGAGCGAATGTCTAATGAACGTTTGGTTAAAAAGATTTATTTGGATGATTTTGATGGTATATGTTTGCGTGGACGTCCGGTGAGTAGTTGGAGTGGTATGATTGAGAGAGTGGCTTGCGTGAGCGAAAGTTTCCAAGTAGTAGGAATAAAAGACCATGTATGAGAGGAGGAATTATGAATGTGGATGAAGCGAAAGTTGCTTGTTTGGATAGGAATGTTTGGAGGCGACTGATTTCGGAATGATGAATAGAGTTTGTGCCACACCCTTTTGGGTACATGGCGTGATTGTGTATGTATGTATGTATGTTATATTATCGTAAGATTATTTGTAAGTTCCGTTGTACGTTTCAATTAATTGAGATAATTATTTATTTTTTATAAAAAATTAAATGACCAGTAAAAATTTAAATACATAAAATAAGATTAAAATTTACTTGTTCGAAACTATACTGTAATTTATTTATAAAACTATAGAAAAAAAGTCCAAAACAAAAAATAATGTATATAACTGTTATGTAAACATACATAGATGTTTTCATTCTACCATATTGTATGAGATGGCCGTTTTGATCGTGAAATTGAAAGGAGAATAAATGCTGGTTGTAAGGTTTTGGGTGCTTTGGGAACTTTTGCTAGGAATGTAAATGTTTCCAAAGAAGCCACCCCGTTTGAGTATAGACAATGCAGTTTTGGTGCCTACGTTGATGTATGGTAGTGAATGTTGGGTTTGGTTGCAAAAGGATAAACGGACAATGACTGCTGTGGAAATGAGATTTTTACGTGGGGTATGTAGTGTAAATAGGAGAGATCGGGTACGAAATAGATTAGTGTATGATGAATGTGAAATTAAAAAAAATGTTCTAGCAAAAGTTACCCCGTGTTAGAGTCAGTTAAGATGGTTCGAACATGTTGAGCGAATGTCTAATGAACGTTTGGTAAAAATGATTTATTTGAATTATTTTGATGGTATACGTTTGCGTGGACGTCCGATGTGTAGTTGGAGTGGTATGATTGAGAGTGTTTTGCGTAAGCGAAAGTTTCCAAGTAGTAGGAATAAAAGAGCATGTATTAGAGGAATTATGAATGTGGATGAAGCGAAAGTTGCTTGTTTGGATAGGAATGTTTGTACATGGCGTGATTGTGTACGTATGTATATTGTATGACGTATGATCAAATGTTCTCAACCGTAATTGTAATTGGAATAATAATTGTGGGTTCTAAGGATGCTTTAAGGTTTTAAAGAAAATTCTATTTTCACAAATATTTTTTCTTTAATTCTTCGTTCATCAATTTTTATACAAGATATGCAGTAAATTAAATAAGTACTTACTTATTTACATATGTGAATATTGGCATGGGAATTCAGATGTTATTTTTAATTTTTTATATTGAAAACAAATAAAAATTCTTTACATGGCCTTTAGCTTCTCGAAATATTAATAAATGGATGCTAATTTTATGATCTATTAATAATTCAAATATTACCTAAGAAATTTTATATTTTTACCTATAGAAAGATCAATCATTTACCTATTAATAATTAAACAAGATTAGAAGTATATGGGTAAACCCATTGACATTTTGACATTTATCGGAAAGTTGGCAACACTGTATTTTAATAATATTATAATTTATGTGGGCACTAGAAGATACTTTTCTGAAAATTTGATCAAAATCGAATAAATAATGTAGCCACAATGAATTTATAAAAAATTTTGTGATTTTTTTTTTGATAAGTTGGCAACACTGTATTGTGTTAAAATTGCATAATTTATTTAGGCACTAAGAATAACTTTTATAAAAATTTGATTAAAATCGGTTAATTAAAATGGTCATAATAAATTTTTAAAAATTTTACTAATTTTTTTCTCGGAAAGTTGGTAACACTGTATTTTGTTAAAATTACATAAATTATATGAATACTAGGAGAATCTTTTGTGAAAATTTGAGTAAAATCGGATGAATAACATGGCCATAATAAAATTTTTAAAACTTTAGTAATTTTTTTCTCGGAAAGTTGGCAACACTGAATATTAATAAAATTATGTAATTAATGGGAGCATTAAGGAAATCTTTTCTGAAAATTTGATCAAAATCGGATAAATAACGTAGCCAATATGAATTTTTAAAAACTTTAGTAATTTTTTTCTCGGAAAGTTGGCATCACTGGAAAAAAACAAAACCACATGACCATCTTGGGCACTAGACAAATTTATCCTGAAAATTTTATTAAAATCGGTTGAACCGTCTAGGAGGAGTTGCGGCCACAAAATTTTGACTTACGACCGAGCGAGCGAGCGAGCTGACGACGCACATCCATACACCCACATAAACTAAGTTCAGATTCGTCATCTAGAGGCTATATGAAGGATTTCTATACAATTTTTTTTTTTTTTGAAAATGTTACAGACACCGTACCAAACGCTATACTACTTTTTCCTTGCAGTCAAAGTAGTAAAAATGATCTATAGTAAAAAAAAAAACCTAAACCAACTTACTAACCTAACCTACCCTAAATAGCCAATTACTTAAATATACTGTATGTATAAATAGCCAATTGCGTATACATACCGTATGTATAAATAGCTATTTTCTTAATTTTATAGATCGATAATTATATCTGTACGTATTTGATTATTTCCATAGGTCGATAATTATTTTCATAGGTTGATAATTATTTTCATAGATCGATAAATATTTCTATAGATCAATAATTAATTCTATAGGTCAAAAATTAAAACCATAGATTAATTATTTAATACATAGGTAAACTATTATTTTCATAGGTACTATCATATGTTTTTTTCATAGGTCAAATATTTTTATCCTTAATAAATTAACTAAACCTCTTAACTTAACTTAACTTAAACTTGCAGTAAGTTTCACTATATTTGTCATGTACAACTAATTTATCTTATTTATTATAATCAGAGTGTATCACAAACGAATTTTAAAATAAGTTTTTATATTGTAAATATTATTTGGGCGTGAAATTTCTACGATTTTCATTAAAAATATGTCCACAAGTAGCCAGTACAGGAAAAGGGACTTTATAGTACCTATGCTAGTATTTAGTTATTAGTATATTACTGGAAAGAGCACAAAATTCTGAATAATTTAATAAACATGTTGTTGAAATATTCTAAAAGTTGTTCAAGTTATTACTGTTTGCATTTGTAAGTTAAAGAAAGTATGCTTTTGCGAAAATGTGCTTTAAAGTTTTATATTTTTTAAATACATTTCCACATCATACCAAAAGGTGTCAAAAAAACTACCTGACGTTGAAAGAGTATAGATAGGTGTAGCTAGTTAATGTAATTATCTAAAAACTGTGAAATTTTAACCCAACCTACTTAGTTGGCTCAACTGAAAAATTTGCTTTGTGAAGATAAGGTCCGTTTTCTTGTGACAGATCACATACCAAATTTGAAGTAAATATGTGATTAGTATTTTTTTTACCTTAAAGTTAAATAAGTGTTTTCAATATACGGTTGGTTCATCATAGGTCAATATATATATATATATATATATATATATATATATATATATATATATATTTAAAATTAATAAATTAATCAAAGGGTTAACTAGATTGTCAATTGTCTTAGAACGATCTTATTGATTGGTCAGTTAGCAAGTTAATAATTAAATAAAAACAAGATTAGAAGTATATGGATAAACCCATATATAGACTACTTTGACATTTCTCGGAAAGTTGGCAACACTGTATTTTAATAATATTATAATTTATGTGGGCATTAGGAGATACTTTAATAAAAATTTTATCAAAATCGAATAAATAATGTAGCCACAATGAATTTTTAAAAAAATTGGTGATTTTTTTCTCGCTAAGTTGGCAACACTGTATTTTGTTAAAATTGCATAATTTATTTAGGCACTAAAAGAAACTTTTATGAAAATTTGATTAAGATAGGTTAAATAAAATGATCATAATAAATTTTTAAAAATTTTACTAATTTTTTTCTCGGAAAGTTGGCAACACTGTATTTTGTTAAAATTACATAAATTATATGAATACTAGGAGAATCTTTTGTGAAAATTTGAGTAAAATCGGTTGAATAACATGGCCATAATAAAAATTTTAAAATTTTAGTAATTTTTTTCTCGGAAAGTTGGCAACACTGAATATTAATAAAATTATGTAATTAATGGGAGCATTAGGGAAATCTTTTCTGAAAATTTGATCAAAATCGGATAAATAATGTAGCCACAATGAATTTTTAAAAACTTTAGTAATTTTTTTCTCGGAAAGTTGGCATCACTGGAAAAAACCAAAACGACATGACCATCTCGGGCACTAGACAAATTTATTCTGAAAATTTCATTGTAATCGGTTGAACCGTCTAGGAGGAGTTGCGATCACAAAATTTTGTCTGACGACCGAGCGAGCGAGCGAGCTGACGACGCACATCCATACACCCACATAAACTAAGTTCAGATTCGTCATCTAGAGGCTATATGAAGGATTTCTATACAATTTTTTTTCTTTTTTGAAAATGTTACAGACACCGTACCAAACGCTATACTACTTTTTCCTTACAGTCAAAGTAGTAATAATTCAGTAAAGTTTTTTTAAAGGTATGACTGTATAAGAAAACTAGTAACAACAAGATTAGAAGTATATGGGTAAACCCATATATAGACTACTTTGACATTTCTCGGAAAGTTGGCAACACTGTATTTTAATAATATTATAATTTATGTGGGCAATAGGAGATACTTTTCTGAAAATTTGATCAAAATCGAATAAATAATGTAACCACAATGAATTTTTTAAAAATTTTGTGATTTTTTTCTCTCGATAAGTTGGCAACACTGTATTTTGTTAAAATTGCATAATATATTTAGGCTCTAGGAAAAACTTTTATAAATATTTGATTAAAATCGGTTAAATAAAATGGTCAAAATAATTTTTTTTAAATTTTACTAATTTTTTTCTCGAAAAGTTGGCAACACTGTATTTTGTTAAAATTACATAAATTATATGAATACTAGGAGAATCTTTTGTAAAAATTTTAGTAAAATTTTAGTAAATTTTAGTAAATTTAAAAAAATTAGTAAATTTTAGTAAAAATTTTAAAACTTTAGTAATTTTTTTCTCGGAAAGCTGGCAACACTGAAAATTAATAAAATTATGTAATTAATGGGAGCATTAGGGAAATCTTTTCTGAAAATTTGATCAAAATCGGATAAATAACGTAGCCAATATGAATAGCTGACGACGCACACACATACACCCTCATAAACTAAGTTCAGATTCGTCATCTACAGGCTATATGAAAGATTTGTATACAATTTTTTTTTTTTTTTGAAAATGTTACAGACACCGTATCAAACGCTTTACTACTTTTCCTTGCAGTCAAAGTAGTAAAAATACCGTCTTTGATGTAAGTTATTTATTTTCAAAAAAAAATCCTAATGTAAAATCTTAATGATCATTAAATTTTTTCCTGTCGAAAGTATAAATCACTTTTGCTAAATTTTATACTATATTATTACCGTTGTTATTCTTAAGAACTTCCGCATAAGTACAATTACATATAATGTATCTACAGTTAATTTACTTTTAATTCAATTTTACCAAATACAATTATTAATTATTGGCTGTTTAACTGATTATTTTTAAATAATTTAAAAATCAACCACGTTCAAGTGAATTAACCTATATGCTATTATTCTACGATGCATCGTTTAGTAGAAAAAAATTAAAAACTGAATTTTTGAAAATTCTAAAAATCATTTTAGAATTTTCAATAATTTTTCCTGACAAACCAGAATGAGGTAGAGAAAAAAAAAGTTACTTTGCTATTATGTAGCTAAATTTCTATTTTCTCTATTTTACTGAATGTTTTCAGATTTTTTTTGAGCAAATTTTGAAAAAAGTCTTATTTTGAAAAAACCCCAAGGTCAAATCAGATTTATTTTTTTTTCTACTAAACGATGCATCCTAGAATAATGGTTTCTTTATTTAATTATCGTACTGATTATTTCGCATTTTTCCATATCATGCTTATTTTCCTAGTCCTCATAGTTTTTGAGAAAAAAAATAAAAACCAAAAAATTGAAAAAAAATTCTAGCGCCGAAACGGCACATGCTAACAAATTAAAACTAAAACCAAATTATAGAACTTTTTATTGTCTATCAAAAAGTATTCTAAGTATTTCTTCGAATTTAATTCGAGAAAGAAGTATATCGCAAATTATCGATTTTGCATGTTAAACGCCCATACGAACTTGACGAACGAACACCCGGTATATATATATATATATATATATATATATATATATATATATATATATATATATATATATATACTATTTGTTAAGTTGTTCACTAAAATGACGCCCTGAATCTTCTGATATGATGGTGAACCATAGATGTTGTTTGTTATATTTGCGATGTTGTTTCATTCAAAAATACTATGTTCATAATATATGAATTACATGGGAAGAATGTGTGTACTATATTTCTTTGTTATTGCAGATTGAGAAATATCGTCTTTAGTTCGCAATTTCTTCAACGAGGAGATCGAATCTATAGTTTCTTCAACGAGAAGTGTCATTTCCAACTCTGGCCTTCTTCAACATTTCAGTATTGCTTCATCCTGATAAACAAGGTAAAATTACTTACGTTATTTATTAAATTTACACTTCTTTGCATTCAATGGTTAATAAGTTTTTAAGTTTTGAGAAATGTTGATTTGAAACCTGAAGAAATAGAAAAGAGATATAAACAGATGCAATATTTTGGCTTGAACGAATAATAACATATTGAAAAGATGGTTATATTATCGTAAGTTTATTGTAAGTTCCGTTATACGTCATCCAAAAAAGTAACGAAATCTATTGACATAATCACTCAGCACGTTTACATGAGTATACAGGGTGTAACAGAATAACTATTCCTAATTTTCAGATATGATAGAGTGCACTTAGAGAAACATTTTTTATTAATAAACTAGTGTCCGGAAATTTTTTTTCTTTTTTTTTTCGGCAGTCGATTGTACATCGTTTCAACTTGTGTATCGAAAATGGTGGTCGTAACTTCGAACAATTTTTATAAAGTTTAATGCGCTATTATTTCTAATAAAATGTTCCTTAACTTAACTACTCTTTGATGTTTTGATTAAGATTGTTTTTAACGATATCTAGTGTATCTTGGCACCGAGAAATTTCCGGATACTATAGTTTATTAATAAAAAAATGTTTCTCTAAGTGCACTCTATCATTTCTGAAAATTAAGAATAGTTATTCTGTTACATTCTGTATAATAAATGTTACGCAAATTGCCTAAACTATCGTAATTATTGATTTATTGTTAATAATTTTAAAATTGTCGAAATTCAGCACAATTATAGATAAATAAAATTAAACTATTATGCCATGTTTCAATATGTTTATTTGACAACATTGCAATAATTATAATTTATAATAATAAATAAAATATATTATTGTTTTGGGTAACAATTTTAGATGAATGATACATGGAACAATAGTATTGAAAAATTATTTAAATAAAAAAATTTTAATATACGTTAAAAACGTGGTATATTATTTAAATAATTATTGTGTCTGCTTTCCAGTCTTGTTTAACTTTAACCTAATTAATTAATTTAATTAATTATAATTTATTAATTATAATTTATTAATTATAATTTATTAATTATAATTTAATAATTATAATTTTATTCATTATAAGTATAATTAATTAATTTGTTTAAATATGTTTTGGCATCTGGGATCTTAAATAATATTTTTTCCACTATTTGATATATATTTTATTGACACGTTTGACCATCATCAGTCAATCGACGTATATAATAAGAACATAATTATTTATATAATTTAAAATTGTTACATTTGAACATCGTAAAATTATTGTTGTATAAATTAAAATCTTAATGTGTTGCACGTGGTTATAAAATTATTAACATTTCAAGTTTTTTAACTATTATTATTAACATTTTGTGTCATTTTTAGCTATTTTCATTCTTTTTAAATGTTGAAGTTAATCATTACTTTTATAATTTGTAATTTTCATTTTTCTATTTTTCTTTAAAAAAACTTTTTTAAGTGTACATTGCGTATCATGCTTATTTTCCTAGACCTCTCCGAATTTAACTAGATAAAGAAGTATATCGCAAATTATAGAGATTGCATGTGTTAAACGCCCATACGAACTTGACGAACGAACACCCGGTATATAAAAGTATTCGTATTCTTAAGTAGTTTAACAATTTAAAAAATTTATTTATTACACAAAGACGTCTTAATGTAGATTAGTTTAATATTTAATTGCTGAAATTGACATTAATAAACTAATTAAATCATTAGCTAATTTTTTTTAGTTAAAAAAAGTCCGTTTGATTAAGTACATATATATGGTATAATGCTGTTTTGGTATCTACATTGATATATGATAGTGAATGTTGAGTTTGGCTGCAAAAGCATAAAAAACTGCTGTGGAAATGAGATTTTTATGTGGGGTATTTGGTGCAACTAGGAGGAATCGGGGGGTACGAAATAAATTAGTGTATGATGAATGTGAAATTAAAAAAACAAATTTTGTAGCAAAAGTTGCTGTTAGTCA
Organism: Clivina fossor; assembly: GCA_963966155.1. Classification (NCBI taxonomy): domain Eukaryota; kingdom Metazoa; phylum Arthropoda; class Insecta; order Coleoptera; family Carabidae; genus Clivina; species Clivina fossor. The sequence goes on along the minus strand of CAWYQG010000410.1, from coordinate 59,940 downwards.
GTTAAGCTGGTTCGGACATCTTGAGCAAATGTCTAATAAACATTTGATTAAAAAAATTTATTTGACTGAGAGAGTGGCTTGGGTGAGCGAAAGTTTTCAAGTAGGAGGAATAGAGGAAAGGAGGAGAAATGAGATTTTTACGTGGGGTAGCTGGGTGTAAATGGGAGAGATCGGGTACGAAATAAATTAGTGTATGATGAGTGTGAAATTGAAAAAAAGTTGCAAAAATTGGTGTTAGTCAGTTAAGATGGTTCGAACATGTTGAGCGAATGTCTAATGAACGTTTGCTGTTAAAAAGAATTATTTGAATGATTTTGATGGTATACGTTTGCGTGGACGTCCGATGTGTAGTTGGAGTGGTATGATTGAGAATGTTTTGCGTAAGCGAAAGTTTCCAAGTAGTAGGAATAAAAGAGCATGTATGAGAGGAATTATGAATGTGGATGAAGCGAAAGTTGCTTGTTTGGATAGGAATGTTTGTAGGCGACCGATTTCGGAATGGTGAAGAGTTTGTGCCACACGCTTTTGGGTTTATGGCGTGATTGTGTATGTATGTATGTATGTACTAGGAGAATCTTTTTTGAAAATTTGAGTAAATTTTTTTCTCGAAAAGTTGGTAACACTGTATTTTACTAAAAGTATATAATTTATGTAGACGCTAGGGGTACTTCTGTAAAAATTTGATTAAAATCGAATAAATAATGTGGCCATAATAAATGTTTAAAAACTTTAGTAATTTTTTTCTCGGAAAGTTGGCAATACCGTATTTTATTAAAATTACGTAATATATGTGGGCGCTAGGGGAATCTTTTCTGAAAATTTGATCAAAATCGGATAAATAATGTAGTAACAATATATTTTTAAAAACTTTTTTATTGCCGTCAAAGTGGTAAAAAAATAATTTTAATATACCACGTTTTTAACACGGACTAAAAAGTATAAATAATTTTTCTTAGCTCCACATATAGATTTATAACCCATAGAGAAAAACGTGGCGCGCATGCAATAGAAAGGAGTGTAGGGAGTAGCTGTCGTTGCCCCACGTACTTTTCTGTATGGGGTTAAAATTTTTTATGGGGGGTTAGGAGAAATTATTATATACTTTTTAGTCCGTGTTAAAAACGTGGTATATTAATTTTTCTGTATTATATTTAAATAATTATTTTCTGCTTTTTAGTCTTGTTTAATTTTAACTTAATTAATTAATTTAATTAATTTGAATTTAATAATTATAATTAAGTTAATTAATTAACTTTAATTTAATATTTCTATATTAATTAATTAGTTAATATTGTATTGTCATTCATTCTGAGCTATGTTTAAAGTTGCAAGTCTAGTTCATCGGGATGTTAGTTTAAAACCGAATGCAAAATTTGTTCCGAACAGACTAACAAACAAACAAACAGACCGATAAGAAAGCAAGTTAATAGAAACGTGTTAATTAAAATATTAATAAGTTTACTTAAAAAAATTTAAAAATATTTAAAATACTGCTACAATTTTTTTCCAAATTTTGACGTCAAGCGTTAATTTATCAGTACGTCTCTCTTCGTGACCTGAGAAGTTTTAAAACATAACAAAAGTTTCTTTTGAATATTTTAAGACTAAAATAAAAAAAATACAGGCAGCCTTAAGACAAGCCGGTGGCCGAGTGTTGGACTCCAAAAGTCCCTTGTTCGCGCCGCGCTCACACCAGAAATTAAATATTATTTGTAGTATTAAAACCTAATATCACTGAACTGATATCAACTGAGATTTGACTGATTTGGAACCCACTATAAGCTGTAGATCCCTTGCTTGACTTTGAGCTAACGATCCGCCGCACCATTGACAGTGCAAGTAAAAATTGTTAAGAAACTAGTTGTTCAGCTTCTCGAATATGTAGCCCTATGTTCCATCTAGGAATTCCGGGAACTGATGATGATGAAAAAAAAAATCTACTTATGATTTTTTGAATTTCGAAAAATTACGAAAATGGTGTTCTTTTTTTCAGTGTAACAAAAACAACTTTTCAGTATATATCAAAAAAGTACTATGAATCACTTTAGACTTTTAGAGAATTTAATTCTCTATATAATCGCGACAAGATAAAAAGATAGGTACGTCATAATCACGTGATAAAACTTAACAACATAAAACTCACTAATGAACAAAATTAATTTTATTCTATTTTACATATAATGAACTAAATCTTTTTGAAACTATTTACATATATTATTTTAATCAAATTAAAATGTAATATATACAAATATATCGTATATTATTGGATTTTTTTTATCGAAATCAACTTATTTATTTTTGCTATATTTGGCAGCATTGATTTTTAATGTCAAAAGTCACAGTACGTTTATATTCGCTTATTTGACGTTATATTTTGAATGTGTGTTTTTGTATTTTATTATGGCAAAAAGATGGTCTAGGCGAGGTGTCAACAGTTAGTTGGCAATTTAATTTCATATTTTAAACAAGAAAAGGAAAATAATGGGCCATTAATGCTCCTGTCTGTTGTACGCGAGACGCTCATATAAACATAGTAGTGAGTGACGTTATTTGCCTAGTGACAAAAATTGATGACGTGTCCCTATCTTTTTACCTTGTCGCCACTATAGTAACGTCTTAAAGCGAAGTAAATCAGATGAATAGTTTCCGAGATGCCGGCGGGACAAAGTTGAAAAACAGGGTTTTGACAAAAACGTATTTAAAATTTGAAGTTAGTTTTTTACTGCTCGATCTGTACGTTTTATCTTTGCTGAATTAATTCTGTAGTGGTCGCTGTAACTACGCCAAAAGTTCGAATTTCGGAAAACCGTTTTAATGCATTATACTACAGGCTATAAATTTTAGAAAATGTAAAAAGTCGATTTTTTGAAAGTGTCAAGGTAGTATCCTTCTTCAGGATGTCTAGCGGGCAGGAAAATAGGGAATTGTACGTGAATTTATCAATGTATGGGAATTTAACAATAGCTTTGTTCGCGGAACATATCCCGAACTAGTTCCGAACAAGTACGCATGCGCAGTAACATTTTGGCGTACGATTTTGAGCCTTTGTGAACGCTTAAAATTAAAACGCGCATGCGTACTTGTTCGGAACTAGTTCGGGATGTGTTCCGCGAACAAAGCTAATGTAACGGGAAATATTTTTGTTGATTTGATTAATTCTTTTTGGGTAGAAACAACGTCTTTGTTACCTAATCACATGCTTTATTTTACTTTAACTTGTAACATGCTTTCTCGATAACAAATTATTTCATACTAAATACTTTTTTGAGAAGCATGTTGACATGGCTGACAATAGTTTGCATGGCTGACGCTTGAGTGCAGCACCGAACAATAAATACATACAAAAAAATACATATTTGTAAACAATATTTCATTTAAATTACACCGAACATGCCGCCCGCCTTGGAATCACATGATTTCAAAACAGACAAGAATATTGATATTATACATAGATTTAAATACAACAAAAAATAATAAAAATTCTCAAATTATTTAGATTAAATTATATTGCTTGTTTGGTCGTTAATGTTTTGTGTTGGGGGCTCAATGGGTAACACACACACACGGTTTAATGCACGTTTGTACAGGCCATTCGCGCACTTTATTGTCACTACTCTGGTGATGCCGTCTTGCCCTGGATGCAATTCTATCACTTGTCCGAGCCGCCATTGTGCTGGAGGCAAGTTCTCGCCCTTGAGAAGTACTAAAGTGCCAATTTTGATGTCATGGACATTTGATTTCCATTTGGTGCGTTGCTGTAAATTGTTAATATAGTCCTTGGACCATCTGGTCCAGAAATTGTAGTGAAGTTGCTGAAGTAGCTGGTACCTTGTTAACCTAGTTACCGGGGTGTCTCTTACATCGGGATCTGGGATATTTGTAAAGGTGCGTCCGATGAGAAAGTGAGCTGGAGTAAGAATGTCTAGGTCATTTGGATCTGTACTTAAAGGGGTAAGCGGTCTAGAGTTTAAGATTGCTTCTACTTGTGTCAAAATGGTACTGAATTCTTCAAAAGTTAGATTTACGTTTGTTAAAATGCGTTGCAGATGATATTTTACATTTTTAACGGCTGCTTCCCACAAACCACCAAACGTTGGCGAATTTGGCGGAATAAAATTCCAGTTAATTCCCAAAGTTGTAGCAAAACTTTCAACAGAGTTTGCCGAGTTTGATAAAAACTCGCTTAATTTAGCTAATTCGTTTTTTGCACCTTGATAATTAGTACCGTTGTTGCTATAAATGTTCTGAGGTTTACCTCGTCGTGCTATAAATCTTTTGAGCGATAATAAAAATGAGTCAGTAGTTAAGCTTGTTACAAGCTCTAAATGTAAAGCTTTAGTTTGAAAACATATAAATAGTGAAATATAACACTTTGAAACTCTGCTTCCTCTACCAGGTTTATCTTTAAGATTATAAGGGCCAGCGTAATCTACACCTGTAGAGTGAAAAGGATACATCGCGATAGTTCTTTGAGTGGGTAATTCTCCCATTAATTGATTTATTGGTTTAATATTTAGTTTCATACAAATTAGACAATTTCTTACAACCTTTTTAGCTTCATTCATGCCTGAAATTGGCCAAAATTTTTCACGAATACTATTTAAAATCATTTTTGGACCTGCATGCATAAGTATTTTATGTTCGTGTGTTAATATTAGTGTCGTCAAATGGTTGTGTTTTGGTAAGATGATGGGATGTTTTTTATCAAAGCAGAAATTTGATAATTTTAGTCTACCTCCTACTCTAATAAGTCCCTTTGAATCTAAAAAAGGTGTTAAACAAAGTATATTGCTTTTTGTATTTAATGGAATATTATTCTTTAAATTATTTAATTCCCGTGGAAATGAATCGGCTTGTGCTGTTTTTATTAAAACGTCGAGTGCTGATGAGAGTTCATTAGTTGTAAGAATTTCGGTTTTTCGATATGATTTTTTGGTTCTACAGTTATTGATAAATCTTAGACAATACGCAGTAATTCGCTTTAATTTGTTTAGTGATGAATACTTAGTTATGTTGATCACATTTTGTGTATTGTTTGTAAAAAATGTACAATTAATTTTGCGAAGTTCTGGTAATTGTTCAGGATTTAAGTTTATTAGGTTATTAGATTTACCTAATTGTGTAATTTGTGTTAGCCAATGTGGTCCGTACCACCATAAATTTGTGTGAGTCAGTAAATCTGGAGATATGCTTCTAGAAATTAAATCTGCTGGATTGTCTGCTGATCCAACGTGGAACCAGTCATTTGAATTGCTCAGACGCTGAATTTCTACAATGCGATTTGACACATACGGCTTCCAACGCTTGTGATCAGATTTGATCCAACATAATGTAATTTCCGAATCGCTCCAATAACATTCACGATTAATATTAATTCTTAAAGCCGATTTGAGTTTTTCTGCTAATTGTGCTGCTAATAATGCTGCGCATAATTCAAGACGTGGAAGGGTTACCGTATTCAATGGTGCTACTCTAGATTTTGCACCAAGTAGTGTTATTTGTACTTCATTGTTTCGATTTATTGACTTTAAATATATACATGCACCGTAGGCACGTTCAGATGCGTCTGCAAATGTGTGTAGTTCTATGGTATTATGATCGTTTATTAAAAAATGTCTTGGCACATATATATTGTTTAAGTAATGTAAATTATTTTTAAATTTTATCCATTTTGTATATAAATTCATTGGAATGGATTCATCCCAATCCACCCTGAGCTGCCAAAGCTCTTGAATAATTAGTTTGGCAATTATTATTGTAGGCGCCAGAAGGCCTAATGGATCATATAATTGTGCAGTGACTGCTAGTATTGTACGTTTCGTTACATCTTTCTGATTGAATTTAATGTTATAAGAATAATGAAAAATGTCAGTAGATGGACACCAATAAATTCCCAGCGTTTTGTTTTCCTTGTCAGATAAATTTAATGAAATTGAATTGGAATCACATAACTCAGTTGTATTACTGTTAAATTTGCGTAAAGGAAATCCACCTGAGTTTAGAATTGAAATTATGTTTTCCTTGATTGTCAGTAATTCTTGTAAGTCATCAGACCCGGTTATCATGTCATCTACGTAAAAGTCTTGTTCGATGATTTTTGATTCGCGAGGAAAACTTACTTGATTGTCATAGGCTAATTGCAATAGGCATCGTACTGCCAAATACGGTGCGGCTGTGGTGCCGTACGTTACGGTATTTAGTTCATAAGTTTTTAAATCTTGATTAGAATTTTCCCGCCAGAGTATGCGTTGATAACGTCGGTCGTCAGGATGAACTAAAACCTGACGGTACATTTTTTCAATGTCAGCTGTAATGACATAACGATACAATCTAAATCTCGCAATGATTGAAAAAATGTCATTTTGTAGCGTTGGACCGGTATACTGTACGTCATTGATGGATAGTCCATCAGATGTTTTACAACTACCGTCGAAAACTACTCTGAGTTTAGTTGTTTGACTATCTTCTCGAATAACACAATGATGAGGCAAATAAAAGTTTGTATTAGTTTCAGAATCAGTTGGTATTTCAGTCATGTGATTTAGTGTGATGTATTCAGTCATGAATTTTAAATATTGTGATTTAATATTGGGATCCTTTTCAAATCGTCTTTCAGTAAATTTAAACCGTGAATTTGCTAATTCGTAAGAATTGCATAGTTCAGATAAAGTATTTTTAAATGGAATTTTTACTATGAATCTTCCGTCGCGGTTGCGTTTAGTTGTTTTAGAAAAATAATTCTCACTATACTCTTCGTCTAAAGTTAATAATTTAGTTTGTGTGTTTAAGTTGTCAAATTGCCAAAACCTTTCTAAATTTTTGTTTAATTCGTGTAATGTTAAATAAGTGGTGGTTAAATTTGTTTTGTTATTCTCGATTAAGTTAATTTGATTTATTAAAGTTCCAGAAATAATCCACCCTAGTTTTGTTTTTTGGAATATAATCGCGTTTTGTTTTATTTGACCAATACTAATGAGTGACCAAAAAATGTCAGCGCCTAGTAATAGGTCAATTGAATTTGAAATGTTATAGTTCGGATCAGCTAACTTGATTTTCAATGGAATTTTAATTTGAGTAATATTAAATGTGCACGATGGAATTTGTGTTGAAATTTGTGGAACAACCAAGCACTTGATTGTGGCATTGAAGTTGGTAAATTTTGATTTAAATGTTATTTGTACACCTGTGTGTAATGTTTATTGTGGCTGAGCCTATTCCTTTAACCTTCATGTTTATTAATGATTTGTTTAACTTTAATTTGTTGCAAAGCTCTTCAGTTATAAAATTTGACTGTGATGCATTGTCGAGCAACACTCGTGCAGAATATATTTCATTTTTTGAATTTATTTCGACTAGAGCGGTCGATAAAAGAGTTTGAGAGCCTATAATTTGCGATGTACAAGTTGACGAACTTGCTTGTGGAATTTCATTTACTTGCTTTTTATTCACGTAATTTGATTTATAAGTATCAGAGTGTAGAGTTGAATGATGCTTTTTTTGACAGTGTTTGCAACGCGAAAATTTTGAGAATGTGTCGCATTGAAATAAAAAATGATTTTGAGTACAATTTGGACAAGAGATTGTCGTTATTGCAAAGGCACGTACACTAGTTTTGATTTGATTACTGCGTGGAATTGGTTTATGAATGGTTTCTAAAGTAATTAATTTAGAAATTAAAAATTCAATAAGTTGATTTAATGTGAGTGTGTCATTTGGTTCACTTTGATTATTTAATCTAGTTTCCCAATCCTTGACAGTTTGACTGTCTAATTTTGTAACAATAAGCGGAACCAAAATTGCGTCCCAAGAATCTACAGGCAATTCTAAAGAACGTAAACAGTTAATATGTGTTTGTACGGTGTTAATAAGTTCCCTAAGTGATGACTGAGATTCTCGAGTTATTTGTTGCAAATTTAGAATTGTTGAAATATGGTTATTTATTATCAGTCGCTGACAAACATATTCCTGTTGTCCTGTCCAGGACAAGCAACTTTCGCAATTTTATCCACATTCATAATTATTCCTCTCATACAGTGGCGTAGCTAGAAACTTGTCAAAGGAGGGGTTAATAATATTAATCAATAAAGATAATCTTGTGAAAAACAGACATAATCTTGGGAAAAACAGACATAACCTTGTGAAAAACAGACATAACCTTGTACAAAACAGTCATAACCTTGTGAAAAACAGACATTATCTTGTGAAAAACAGTCATAATCTTGTAAAAAATAGACATAACCTTGTGAAAAACAGACATAACCTTGTGAAAAATAGACATAATCTTGTGAAAAACAGACATAACCTTGTGAAAAACAGACATAATCTTGTAAAAAACAGACATAACCTTGTGAAAAACAGACATAACCTTGTGAAAAACAGACATAACCTTGTAAAAAAACAGTCATAATCTTGTGAAAAACATACATAACCTTTAATTTACATATTTTGATATTTCACTTAATAACTTAAGTTTGCGGGCGAAAAAATTAGTGTATGATGAGTGTGAAATTGAAAAAAAAGTTGGTGTTAGTCAGTTAAGATGGTTCGGACATGTGTTTGTTTAGGTAAATTGTGATAATTGATATATTAATTATTATTAAAATACATAAAAGGCTTTAGATTTAATTATATTTTTACCAGTTTGACTGCAAGGAAAAAGTGGTATAGCGTTTGGTACTGTGTCTGTAATATTTTCAAAAAAACAAAAAAAAATATATATAGAAATTCTTCATATAGTCTCTAGATAACGAATCTGAACTTAGTTTATAAGTGGGTGTATGGATGTGCATCGTCAGGCAAAATTTTGTGATCGCAACTCCTCCTAGATAGTTTAATCAATTTTCAGGATAAATTTGTCTAGTGCCCAAGATAGGGTCATGTGGTTTTGGTTTTTTCCAGTGACTTTACGAGAGAAAAAATTACTAAAGTTTTTAAAAAATTATTGTGGCTACATTATTTATTCGATTTTGATCAAATTCTCATAAAAGATTCTCCTAGTATTCATATAATTTATATAATTTTAACAAAATACAGTGTTGCCAACTTATCGAGAGATAAAAATCACTAATTCTTATTAAAAATTCATTGTGACTGCATTTTTTATTCGATTTTTATCAAACTTTCAGAAAAAATTTTCCTAATACTTCCATTAATTATATTAATATCCAGCGTTGCCAACTTTTCAAGAAAAAAATTACTAGAGATTTTAAAAAATTATTATGGCCATGTTATTTAACCGATTTCACTCAAATTTTTACAAAAAACTTTCAATCATACCACTCCAACAACTCATATACCATCAAAATCATTCAAATAAATCTTTTTAACCAAACGTTTATTAGACATTCGCTCAACATGTCCGAACCATCTTATCTGACAAACACCAACTTTTGCTACAACATTTTTTTTTTCAATTTCACACTCATCATACACTAATCTATTTCGTACCCGGTCTCTCCTATTTACACCACATACCCCACTTAAAAATAACTAATAACTATTTATATTATAAAAAAAAATATGTCCAAAATATTACCTAAATGTGTAATTTCGAGAATGATTATCTTGAAGTTCTTAATCTCAAATTGCTCAGATTCTAAATGGTCAGAGCTTTTATGATCACGATTTTGCATGGCCATTATTTCGGTATGCCAAGATTTTAAATAGTTCAAATCTCGAATTAAGATTCCGAATCTTTAAAATTCTGGATGACTAAGATCTTGAATGCTCTAAATTCCGAATGCCCAGAAACTCCCAGTGCCCATAATCTCGAATGTCTACAATTCTGAATGTCCAAGATTTGGAATGCCCTAAATTTACAATGCTCAAAAACTTCTAATGCCTAAAATTCTGAATATCTAAAATTTTGAATTGGAAATTGTAATGTAATTTATCACTAGATTAGGCTATTTTAGTGCTAGATTTGGTTTACGTAAAAGCACATTTAATTTCATCTACATATATTGTTTTCTATTTATTGATATATAATTAAATTATTTATTACTAAAATATGTAGAATATAATAAATGGATCTTTAATTTTATATTATATATTACATAAACAAATTTTTAGAAGAGCTCCAGCTCTGCTCCGTGTTCTGATTTAAATAGTAAAAAAATCTTTTTTAAACGAATTTTTTTGTGAAAAAAATATCAAACTTGTAAATAAAATAAATTTATTATTATTTCTATAAAATACTTAATTTTTTTAATTGTGCATTGTAAAATTTAAAAATATGTGAAAAATATATCGATTTTTTTTATGACATGTAGCTAAGAATGGAATAGTGGAGCAGCAAATATTTTCATAACTTCGACTCCGCTCCTGCTTCGAGCACTTGATTTTTAGTAAATCAGGGCATAGTTTAGAGTCTAAACTTTAGACGATACAAATACATTACAAACAATCATTCATCAAGCGAGATTCAGACCCGGAACCGCATGATATCAAGCACCCGCCTTGAACCGTTCAGCCATACGGGTTTGCCAAGCGAAATACATGAATAAATATACTTATAGGAAAAAAACTAAAATGATTCATGAAATACTCGTACATATCAAAATCAAATCGTTATCAAAAGTTTACAAAATTATACTGATATTATTTGATTTATTATTAAATGAGATTTATTTAATCAATTTCAATAGAAGAATTAATAATTTTCTTCAAAAATACTTACTTGTATTTGCTAATTTTTAACTCAAATACATTTATAACTGTTTATACAATATGTATTATTAGTAATTTCACAATAAACTTTAGAATAATATATCCTTGGGAAAAAACACAATTTATTTTTGCGAGAAAATATGAAAAAAGAAACTTGCATTATTGCATTGGTATGAAATTCATCTTTGGCAATGACAAAGTTACATAGAAATGAGTAAGTTTACGAGTATGTACGTATGTATGTACGTGCCTTCTATATTATTATCTTTGAAACTTAATCAATGCTTCGTTTTTTAACTGAGTTTTATTAGTTTGTTTACACCGTTCCAAAGGCCTTGAATTTTATAATCTTTCGGCAAAACTATATACTTCACTCGGCATACGACAATTTTTTTTTTCTCTAAAATTTTATGTTTTACAATTTTTACCTTTATCGCAATGTTTTCCGATATTTTTTCTTTGTTACTAGTTAGTTTGATTTTCAAAATACACAAATAGAAAAATATTTTATGAATTATATTTAAATTGATATGCGAAAATTATACAGGTTGTTTCAAAAAGGTTGGTCGGTAGTTTAGAACATAATTGATTTTGTACATAAATCAAATCTAACCTAGTTATTATCAAATTACAAAATATATATAAGGTTTGTTTTTTACAACAAAGCTAGAAAATTTTACTTACAAAAGAATTTATATAAATTCACTTAGTAAAATTTACAATTCCAATTTTTCACCAAAAACAAAGTAATACATTGTTAAAAAAGATATTGTAATTTGACAAGTTCTAAGTCACAAACAAGCGTTTTGACTAAATCAGCATAAAAATGAATTGTTTTAATAAATAATTTAAGCTCTTTTTACATACCCACATTTAAAACTGTAGCCTTAATTTATCTTATATATTAAATAATAAGCAACAGGAATAAGAATTGTAGAAGAATTTTACTTCAGAAGATAATAAGTTAAAATATATAGTTTTGTGAAAGTTCAAATATTTTTTTATTTAAATGTTTTATTTAAATGTTCTACAACTTCCTAACTTGGGTTTGTTATTATTATTTAAATTTTCTAATTGGACAGTAGGTACCTTTTTATATTTTGATAAATACATCCGGTTTAGTAATAATTATAATTTAGTTTTTAAAGTATTACTGAATTTCATATAGTTTCGATATACGATTTGAAAACATCTAAAAAAATAATACTTATAATGAAAGATGAAATACTTATAATTTTATAATGTAAAATTTTTAAACTAAATATTTATAAGTAACATTAGTGACATTTTAAACAATAAAGTTGCAAAAATTTCTAATGCATAGTAACCTTGTTGTATCAAATTTATTAGAATATTTGAAAATTGTAATAAAGTGTTGTTTAGAAAAGTAGTTATAAAAATGTTATGTTAGAACAACGAACGACGCTAATTCACAATTTGCATTTTGTTTTTATTTTATTTTTACTATAAACAATTGTCTTTGAAATATTGAAATATTACGACCAAAATTATAATTTTATATGTTTATTACAGAAATGAATATTTAAAATTGGAAGGCTACGAATTGTTAACAGTGCATGTTAGGCTATTTGTTTATCAGACAGAAAAATATATATTTTGTATTTACAGAATCTTTATTTGGAATATAAATATATGAATTTTATAATTAAAATTACCTTAATTTAAAATAAGTTTAACATAATAAAAATAAGTTTATATTTTTATTCTGTTATGGTGTTATGAGTTGTCAATTTGTCTCTATAAGAAATTTTTAGCAAAACGTAAATCAACGGTAATGATTATAATGTAAAAGCAGTCTGTCTAATGCGTATTCTTATGTTTTGAAATATAATTTGGCATCATGGATTATGTCTTTCATTGATAGTCAATTTGATAGTACGCATAATTTTATTTAATTAAAGTTATTTTTTTCTATATTTAAAAGGTAAGATACGTAAACAATAATGTCAATATTTTTCTATCTATTTTTATAAACATGTACGTGAAAAAATACATATATTGACATTCATTAGTGAGAAAAAATCTATTTTTCTACGTTTTATATTTTCTTATATCATATATATCACTTACAATTTTAATATGGATAATTTAAACTTTTAAACAACGTAAAAAATGAAATATACGTCTTGTTGAAATATGCTAATGTAACCATGCTTTTAAATAAAGTTACTTTAAGATTTTATTACGACATTGACTATTATGAATAAGATAATTTTTTTTTGATGTCAGTGGTTAAGTTAATTCAACTGTATCGGCATTTTTTTTTTGCTACGTGCATATTTATTATTATACTTAATAGATAATGTAATTATTATGAAGGACTATTTCATTTCTTGATAAACTTATGCAATCGTAGATACAGGTGTTCCAAAATTTTTGTTTAGTTAGAAAATTGTTTCCGGAAAATATGTTTTCTGTAAATGACTAAATAAAAAGTTATAACATTTCGTATAAATAAAAAATAAATAAATAAAGTTTTCGTATTTAATAATAAAAAACACTATAGACAATTATTTTTTAGTTAGTAAATTGTATTCGGAAAATATGTTTATGTAAAGGACTAAATAAAAAGTTACAAAATTTTGTATAAATAAAAAAAAAATAAAGTTTCGATACTTAAATAATAAAAGAATACACAGAAATGTGTGTCAAAATGTGATCGTCAATGTCTGAAACAGGCGGAGCACATAGATGAAGAATAATAAATAGTAAAAATAATATTGTAATTAAAATACGAAAATTGGAAATTTTCGATTTTGATAAATTTTTTGTTATAATTTGTATCAATAAAAATATGATTTATTGTAAATATCAGTGCTTTAAAGCTGGAGCTCGGAGCAATGGAACAGCATTATTTTGCTTGTAGCAAGAACGGAGCCCGAAGCTGTGAAAATATGGACTACTCCATTTTTAGCAACATATATTATTGGAAAATTAAATTATTATATCGTATAAGTTTCATATTATTTTATTTTTTTTACAAAACATTTCATTAAAAAAATTTCATTTTATTGAAGAATAACTATATTCAATAACGTGTTACAAAATATTAATATATTTAAAATTATTTAAATTTTTACACATTAAATTTCTTTAATGTATGCATATATGCATGTTTTATTGAAGTTTCTAAAAAATATTTTACTGTTCAAAATTTTGGTGACTGAAAGTTTAAAATGCAAGGACTTGAATGAAAGGTATCATAAATGTTGTTCTGAATGCTACTGGAGAACTGGAGTTTGTATTTTTTATCAATAAATTTTCGATTTTATGTAAATATTTGTTTAGAAACAATTAAAAAAATAAAATGTTAAATTTTAGTAAAATGCACAATATATAACTGAATTAACATCCCAGCTTGTCAATTAAGGAAGATTTTTCAAAACGTAGGCTGTAAAACGCACATTTTGCAATATATAACAGAATTAGCATTCCCGCCCTTCAACTAATGTAAGTGAAGAATTTCAGAACTTTTAAAAAGTTCTTTATATCGAACTAGCTATGTTGGAGACTATATACTTAGTAAGTTAACTTTTCGCTATTAATCCCATGAACTATTTTAAGAAAATTATGAATGAAATGTTTAAAAATTTTTGAATAATATTTACATATAAATTTGTAAGAAACAAACACATATTTTTTTTGTATCCTATAGGATGTTATCAAGAACGTACGCCTCTGTCGAAACATCGACGTTGGCGCCCCACGAGCCACGGGCACCATACGTCGCGGCGCTCAGTGTATGTGTGCACCAACATACACACATATATATCTGGCTCTGAATTTCGGTCTGTGCTCGTTCACTGGGTATATAACATATGCACCCAGAACTCTAGTACTGTGCCTGGGTACTAGTACCCAGTTTAGTACCATCGTATGCAAACACACTCACACAACGGTACCCGGCAAACCCAAGGTTTTTCTAATAATTACATCCAGTTGCCATGGCAACCTTCTGTATGCTGTACGTTGCTTTATATATACAACGTATCTCTCTCTCTCTCTTCTACCTCGCCAAACCAACGATGAGTCGATTTGCTGGTTCTCTCTTTCTCTGCCTCACTCTCTCTTTCTCCCTCATTCGCACACACACACCACCATTGGTAGGGTTACTTCATCCCGCACCTCACCTCCCTCCGATTGGTTAAACCCAGTTTTCTCATTCTTCCCCTCTAAACCCCGATCAAGGCTGTATTGGTGTGAGCGAGTATGTGTGTGTGAATGAGTGTACTATTCTTTCCTTGGCTTGGGCACATATATATATATATATAGACGCGTTTTAACACATATATATTATGTACATGGTGTGTTTGTTTGTGTATTTAAATGTATGTTTGTTACATGTTAGGTACGTGTGGTGTGAATATAGGCAACACGCAATGCATTCTGGCTATCACGCAATATTCATATACGTAGATGAATAGAATTTTTATGTGTTTGGTTTTTAAGGATATATAAGACAAGATATAAAAAAAATATAATAATTTGATTTTATTTATATACAAAATGCTAGAATTTAATTTTGTTGTTTTTACACATAAAACAATAAGTTGGCACACACACACACAGCAAAATTTAAGAATGGGGATGCAGTGGTGTGTGATTTCAGTAGACGTAAGTTGGTTTACTGAAATCACAGTGTGACTGTAGACTTAATGATCATTAAATTTTGCCGTGTTTTAGGCACAATGGCCCGAATTACAAGCTCTGTTTTAAAATTGGTTTTAACTAATATCGGTTTTAAGACAACGTAACTGTCGTAAGAACTGTATTAAACAAATGAACTAAATCATCCAAAAACAGAGCTTTTAATATCAGCCAATAAGGCTAAAGTAAAATAAAATTTATTGAGATACTTATATATTTTGGAATTTCTTAAAAAAAATTGAATAAAGTTAGTATGCTTTATTAACGCAATGTATTAATTAAAACAAACAAAAAAACAAATTTTATTAATTTTAAATTTCTTTGCACCTCCAATGACAAAAATGACTTGAGTAAAATGATATATTTTTAGGGGAAAAAAGTGTGAAAATTAATCTACTTATAATTATTTATAAAAATTATGGTCCGGTTGCATAAATCATTGTTAAATGTTTTGTATAAATTAATTTCTGACGTTATATCACTGCGTGTAAAATATATGCAAGATTCTGAATGAAATTAAAATTTTAATATTATTTTTACATATATAGACTTTAAATTACTTCAAATTTTATAATCAGTAAAAAATTAATACTTATATATATATATTTTGTAATTTTATTTTTTAAACGATAAATAGAAAAATTGAAATTTTTAATCTGTAATACAAATAAATTAACAATAGACATAATGTTATCAGGAATAATACATAGTTTGACATAAGTTAGATAGTCGTAATAGTGATATGATTTATCATTTTGACAGTTATAGGTTTCTTATATTTATTATGATTTTTATAAACATATTTAAGTGTCAAAATTGACAATATGACATTGTTTTTATACAAAGAAACAAAACTGGAAATAATAGATTAAAGAACGGTTAATTACAGAAAATTAGATATTGTTTTAAATTATATTAACAGTATAATATGAATCGGAATGTCAATTTACGTAATGTGTCACAATACATATAATTAATAATATAAAAATAATGGAAAATTAAAATTATGTGTATTGTACCAGGACTTTGGAGTTGTTCAAATTTGTAACTATTTCGTTACTAGTCAACTCCGGTATTTATACAATTTTCAGCTATATATATATATATATATATATATATATATGTCAGATACCAAAAAATAAAATATATCCTAGAGACGCCCCTGGTACAGCAACACGCATGCGCGGGGCTACCCAAGCACGCAACGCAATGCATGTCGGGAGTGTTGAGCAGGGAAGCCGTGTGTACTGACGCGTGCTGGATTTGTAACGAATAGAATACTATAATATTTAACTTTGTACTTACTTTTAATAATAATAATCGATAATAATAGTTCTGTGTTTTACTTAAATCGACTATTGCTACCAATAAATAAATATCTAACATATATATAACTTAAAAAATAACAATATTTTCAATAAAGTGATTTTAAAAATTTAAAAAAAAATTGAGTTTTTTAATGGAGCTGTGGAGCAGTCAATATTTTCACAGCTCCGACCCTACTCCTGCAATGAGCAAAATTACTTATTCAGCAATTTTAATTAGTTTATTTGAATTTGATAATATTAGATATAATATATATATATATATCAAAAATAGATATACTATTCATATTTAATAAGAGGTGGAAGTAAATATTTATTTGAAAGCGAAAAATAATAGAATTTTTTCATAAACAAAAGATATGGGAATACGAGGCATTATTTCTGGTATTTACATCTTTAATCACTGACTTGATTTCTAAGTGGTTCGGAATCTACTATAAGCTGCAGATCCTTTACATGTCTATAGACTATAATGACCCACACCATTGATAATGTAAGTAAAAATTGCTAAAGAAACTATATAAGTTAATATCTCGATTTATATTTATATATATTCCATTTAGGAATCATGGGAATTCATCATATTTTTTATGAAATCGGATATTATAAATATTTTTTTCTTTTTATTTTAATGTAACACAATCAATATATTACATAGAATATTTAATGAACAAGATGAATTATAAAAATATGCATCTTCAAATTCAGACAATACACAATATTTTATTTTTTCTTCACATGCGGTTATAGACAGTTACACATGCATCCTGCATCCTGCTGTATGTATGTGAATAATATGGTGTGTGTGTGTGTGTGTGTGTGTCGTCTGAGCCCTAAGCAATCTTCTCACACCGGTATCTTCACCAATATACAGAACGGCGGCAGGTGAACTTCCATTGTTTCAGCGCTTTATAAAACACCAGGTAGCTGGTGCATTCTGGCTGGTTCACAGCTCACTTTATCTGTGTAAATGTTTCTTGCAAGTGTTTGAATGATTCTGCACCTCCTGCAAAGGAAACAAATAAATTAGATGCATATATAAAAGACTTAGGTTTAAAACAACATGTGAATGAATTTACACATATATCGCATCAGGGGCAGAAATCATTAATCGATTTGGTAATAAGTAATTATGTTCCTATTAGTTGTAATGTGATAAGAAATGTAACTTTTAATAATCATAGTCTCATTAGGATTAGTATAGAAACAAATAGTAGTATTAATAAGGTTCATAAAATTATAGTAAGATCGAAATTAACTGATATAAATACGATGAGAAAAATGATACAAGATATAAAGTTTGATTACCGAATATGTGATTTAAATGAAAAATACAATATATACTATAATAGTATTATAGGAATAATAGATGAAATGATGCCAAAAATTAATATTAAGGTTAACAATAAAAATGATGCATGGTTCAGTAAAGAAATATTAGAAGCAATGAGAGTCAGAGATTCTATGTATAAAAAATTTGTATTAACAGCTAAACACTCGGATTTGGAAGAATATAGAAAATGTAGGAACAATGTAGTTAGTTTGACACGTAAGTCAAAATGTAACTATTATGAGCAAAATATAGATAAAAATAAAAACAACTCGAGAGCTATGTGGAAATCCGAAATTGAGACTTTTGCGCACCGCCAAGAATTATGATACTGACTACGAAAGTAGTTAATTAAGAAAATATAGAGGGAGAAATCACTTATAAAATCTGGTGTACAAATTTATTAAAATTCCTTTAAATCCTAGTAAAATCATGCTATAAAATCTATTAAAAATATTTTTTAAAATCTTGTAAAATTTCTGGTAAAATCTTAATAATCCTGGAAATTTCGTATAAAATCTGTAAAATTAACGAAAAATGACTACAATCTCAACAATTATTCGTGAAATTTGTAAAATCTGGTGTACAAAATTTTAAGAATTGGTTTCCCACTCAGAATAAATATAAAGGATATTTGATGTATGTCCAAATTCACTTGATAAATTTCAAATACGGCTGATCGATCAAAAGTCGCTTCAGTCGCTGGTTTAGATGATGAATCATTTAGAAAAATTATTTATTAATTTGTTGTTCAATGGTTCGAATTTTGATGTTCAAGAATCTCATGTGATTTTATTTTAAAGCAGTATTGATAACAGTCGAAAAATTATTTAAATTTACAAATATTATTTAACTATAATTATATCTATATAGTCAAAAGAAATAATTGATCTCTGTCAAATGACTTGTGTTGATAATCCTAGTGTAGATATGATTTTTTTTATTTTTATGTATTTTTTTTTGCCAGTGAAAAAGATATTTGATCATGGAGTCAAAGTACATTATACTGATTTTAAAATATTAAACGCATTATTTTGCTTTGCTTTTTATGTACATATAACGTCCAAATACATGTATGGATGTTTTTTTTATTGTAAATTTTTAATGGGTGTACTAAAAAAAGTTCTACTTGCTTTATATTTCAGCATATACATACATATTGTTAAAATTTTAACGGTAAAATTTTTAGGTTGTATTTTTTTTGTTTTTGTTCAAATGATTCTACGTTTATCCAAAAACATTAAATGGACAAATTTATTAAGAATTAGTTAATATTTACAACTGGTAAAAATATTTATAATAAAATTTAGATGAAGAATATATATATATCTCTCTCCAATGGCGCTACAGCCCAAATCGGGCCTTGACCTCAAACATCGCAATACTTGTTTCGTGATCGTTCATTTAGACACTTTTTCGAAACTACAAGTCGTGCGTTCGCATAGAGCAGCGACAGATGTACAAATTTATTTAAGCCGAACAAAAAAACATTCTTTTATTGACAATAATTTTATTATTAGAAGTTTGAAAAGTTGACAAAGAAGCATCGTTTTATTGACAGAAATAATAATTATGCCGATATAATTTAAAAACGATGTATTTAACTGATATTTAAAAGTAATACTTTGAATTTACAATTTTAATTTGATTTTTTCAGTGTAGGTTTATATCGTGCGCACGTTCGTTTTTTTGGTCGCTCGGCTTGGTTAACAATCAAAATTTACAAAACTCTATTTTATCAACATTTTTAAAAAATAATTTGGAATAGAAATAGAAAAGTTATACTCTATTACTAAAAACAAAGCATAGTGAAAAAAAATTCTTTTTTCTTAAATTTTTTATTGTCATAAATGAATTATTATTTGAAATTAAAGTTTACAAAATAAAAAAGAAATAAAGTTGTTAGTTGGAAAAGAAAAGAAAAATAGCTTGATAAAGTATAATTTAAAAAAAGAAAAGTATTTAATAGGCATTGATATGAATTAATAGTTTTATTTTATAATATATCATATGAATTATAATTTTTATACTATGTTTCTGTCATACATTATAGTTTAATTTAATTAATTAATTAATATTATTATAATATGTTATATAAATTTAAATTTTTTTTTTAGGTTACAGATTAGCCTCTATTTTTTTTAAATAATAATTATTTATTTAAATAAAAAAAATTTTTAATATTCCACGTTTTCAAAATTTACTTAAAAGTATAAAATAATTTCTCCTAGCCCTATACATATTTATAACTTCATACATATTCCTGACTCCATACAGATTGTCCTGAAGATTTGTGATTGTGAATTTTTAATAGTTAGATAAGAGTGTAGGGAGTAGCTGTCGTTGCGTCCCACATTTTTACTACTTTGACTGCAAGGAAAAGTAGTATAGCGTTTGGTACGGTGTCTGTAACATTTTCAAAAAAAAAAAAATTGTATAGAAATCCTTCATATAGCCTCTAGATGACGAATCTGAACTTAGTTTATGTGGGTGTATGTGTGTGCGTCGTCAGCTCGCTCGCTCACTCGCTCGCTCGGTCGTAAGTCAAAATTTTGTGGCCGCAACTCCTCCTAGACGGTTCAACCGATTTTAATGAAATTTTCAGGATAAATTTGTCTAGTACCCAAGATGGTCATGTGGTTTTATTTTTTTCCAGTAATGCCAACTTTCCGAGAAAAAAATTACTAAAGTTTTTAAAAATTCATATTGGCTATGTTATTTATCCGATTTTGTTCAAATTTTCAGAAAACATTTCTCTAGTGCTCCCATTAATTATATAATTTTATTAATATCCAGTGTTGCCAACTTTCCGAGAAAAAAATTACTAAAATTTTACAAAATTTATTATGGCTATGTTATTTAACCGATTTTACTCAAATTTTCACAAAAGATTCTCCTAGTATTCATATAATTTATGTAATTTTAACAAAATACAGTGTTGCCAACTTTCCGAGAAAAAAATTACTAAACTTTATTGTAGCTACATCATTTATTCGATTTTGATCAAATTTTCAGAAAAGTTTTTCCTAGTGCCCACATAAATTATAATATTATTAAAATACAGTGTTGCCAACTTTCCGAGAAATGTCAAAGTAGTCTCTATATGGGTTTACCCATATACTTCTAATCTTGTTTATTTTAAATCTTATAAGTATTGCCACAGCTATTAAAAATTTACAATCACAAATTTTCAAGACAATCTGTATAGGAATCTGTATGCTGGGCTTAACACAATAATCACCGTTTTCTACTTCTCGTAACATAATATACTATTTTCTTGACTACATGGAAAAATATTTATCGTGAAAATTAAACAGACAATATGCGATTAAACAGCAAATGATTAAAAATCAGTGAATATATTAAATATTGAATTTTATTGTACTATACTATATAATATTTATACCTATACACATATTTTAATGAAGTACCAAAATTAATGTTGATTTAATTAATTATTTTTTAATATCGTCTGAGTATTTTTTCTGTCGGTAATTTTTAAGTGTTGATTTCCTTCCGCTGTTCATTTATTTTTGTTTTCGTCTCAAATTTGTATTTTTATATACGACGGCGACGTTTAATATGGGCGGTTAGCATGAACGAGAAGTACTCGGGGTACAAAATTAATTTCTTGTTAGTATGCAAATTTCGCGTACATAATTATATATTCATTATTTCTACTATGATGAATTGTTGTAGCCGTTTTTATTTTTCACTTTTTTTTTTTAATTCAGAACTTGTTAAAAGTTAAAATACAAGCTCGTGAAAAATGAAAAACCACAATGGAATGCTTGATGTTTTGTTTTAGAAATTTATGTTTATTTTCTATTATTTCGTATGTGTACTTTGTTTAATTTAAAGTAAATCAAATGTATATATTTTTTAAAATTTATTTGTATTATATCTTTGTTACCGGAGTCTGGATACCAAAGTCGAGAACTTGGTCGTAAACGAAATTGAGAAGGAAAATACAAATTTACAAGTGCACTGACAAAAATTATAATTTATGAGCCGCTATTTTGTGTTCTGGTTAAGTCCATGAATAACTAACCGAGCTTTTAAATTAAGCAGATATTAAATTCATAGTTAAATTTGATAGACAGAACATATAAATTTAACCACTTGTTAATGTAACCAGTACTAGAAAACACAGAAATGTGTCATTTTAATCAAGTATTTAATTTAACCAACTACCACATAATTTTAATCGAGATTTAAAATATCGGCCTAAAACCAATGTTTTATTTAATTCAATGTATTAATAATTCTAATATAAACATACTTTTAATCTGTAAAATTGAATTTCTATAGTAGAAATATTTTTAAATAAAAATAAATAATAGTAAATTATAGTATAACTAATTTGAAAGTTTTGTATAAAATTATTTACTATTTGGTTTACGAGCTCGGTTTTAAAATTGGTTTAACTAATACAGGTCTTAAAACAATGCAACTGCTATAAGAGCAGGACTAAACAAATGAATTAAAACACCCAAAACTGAACTCGTAATACAAGCCATAGTGTTTTTTTGGAAAAAATTCTACTGAATTGTGATCGTAATTTCGCCGAGATTATACTTGCAATAGTAAGTAAAATTTTTTACATTATAATAAATGTTAAACAATTTAGTTGTGCACTTGACGTTATATTAAAATTCTTTAAATTTAAAATTGTAAACATTATCCGAGAAAAAAATTCAGAAATCTTTCAGTAATTTAAAACTAATATTTTCAATACGGTAACTGACATTTAAGTTCTATTTTCAAGTGGTATACGTAGAAATTTTATTTGTTTACAGTAAATGTTTTATCAGTTCAAAGAACACAAATATTTTGCTGTAAACATTTACAAAGAAAATTATTAAAATCTACTTTAAATACATCGGTAACTTGGAATTACTTATTTAAAGGATAGTCGATAAAGAAATAATTGAAAAATACCACATGAACTAAAGTAAATAAAAATGATAAAGAAATTGGCTTTTAGATTTAAATCTATTTTATGAAGGGGAATGTGTGTATGTTCAATTTCTTGCTCTCTCGCTAGATCAGTCGTTTGTTAAATTTTTCGAACGGTTTTTTTTGTCATACCTTGATTAACGAATGATATAATTTGGTTAACGAATATTTTTTTCACAAGGTTGTTTGTCGTCTTGACTAACGAACTGAGATTCGGTTAACAAACTTACTCGGTATACTTATTTTGCCCCCTAAATGGAGATATTGCACGAAAATCATCACAAAAATTACAAAACCGATTCAGTGTTGTTTTATTTCTTAATGTGTGTAGTTGGATTAGTTATAATGCATATTGATATTTTGTAGTAAATTTTTTAACAAGTTTGAAATAAGTACACATAACTAACACAATTATAGTTGAATCTGTCAGTGAGACAATCTGACGATGATTTTTCATGAACTGAAATGTGTAAATAGTGAATTTTTAATTTTTGAGTTTTTTTTATTTACTTTAATTTTATTAAATATAATATCTATTATAGACAAATTGGTGTTCTTGTAATTGAGGTAATATTCTGTCTAGTATCAAGTGCCTAAGTGAGCGAGCAGACGAGAGAGCAAATGGAGAGACGTTTCGCATATTTTAAAGCCGCGGTACCATAACAAACTTTAATTACATCAACAACATACAGTGATTTAATAATTCACGAACCAAATAACCACAAACTGGCATCAGGTAGGCGGTGGAGCAGTGAGGGAAGATGCGACGTAGACGTCAGAGACTTCATCATCGTCGTCGCGATGCTGCCACACATACAAACTTACATGGTTATGTAGTTGTAGTGTGTAGATTGTCTCATTAGTAATACACTAAGGCCGACCGCTTAGTCTATAATTTAATCATTTTCTATGGGTATATTGAGGTGATTGTGGACTAGAAAATTTCTTGTTCTTATTAATTTTTTATTAATATCGTTATTTATCATTAATGATGTTAGTCAGTTAAGATCTTGAGCGAATGTCTAATGAACGTTTAGTTAAAAAGAATATATGTATATAGAATGATTTTGAAGGTATATGTTTGCGTGAACGTCCGATGACTAGATTGAGTAGTATGATTGAGAGTGTTTTGCGTGAGCGAATATTTTCAAGTAGCAGGAATAGAAGAGCATGTATGAGAGGTACTATGAATGTGGATGAAACTACTTGTCTGGATAGAAATGTTTGGAGGAAACTAATTTCGGGTGCAAGGAGTTTTGTACACATAGCGTTACATTGTGTATGTATGTAATTTATGAGATTCTATTAATATACAGGAGATAATATCATTTATGTTAGAACAAACTTTTGCAATTATATATTGTATAGTCATAGAAAAGTGTAATATTCACGTGCATGTAATTAATATTACTCATTCGGAAGTGAATTTTGCTAGTAAACTAAATTCTTATGAGTAATAACCATCATTTCATGCTAGTTGAACAGTATACTATTTTTTAGTTTTGTTAAATAATACTTATATGCACTTCTTGATAAATAATGCTATTTATTGCACCTGCCGTAATATCCCAAAACATTTCTATCGATAAAATGTTTATAACGTGGACATCCGATAATTGAGTGTATTTGCGCGAAAGTTTTTAAGTATCATGAATGTGGATGAAGCTAGAGTTGCTTGTCTGGATAGGAATGTTTGGAGAAAATTAATTTCGGGATAGTGGAAAAAGTTTGTGCCACATCCTTTTGGATATATGGCGTGATTGTGTATATATGTATATTACTGAGCAGTTTATGACTAATCATAAAATTACATTTGAAATATTTGACGAGTTATCTGTTGTTATAATAAGTGCAATTTTCATATAATAATTACTAATTATTGTGAAATGTTTTTAAAATTTTAAAAAAATAAAATTTCCTGCGGTATAATAGAAATAGTATAATATTAATAGTGGAAAGAGTTTGTGCTACACCCTTTTGGGTTCAGGGCGTGATTGTGTATAATGATTATGTGTCGTAGATGTGAATTTTGTTATTAAACTTTATCATCATTCCTAATAATCATTACTACATACTAGTTTTAATATATAATATTAAAATTTTAGAATATTTATTTCAAATTTATTATTTGTTAATACAGATTTTTATTCTATATCATTAGCATATTTTTTTTTGTAAAAAGACAAAAACAACAAACATTGTTATTTACATTTTTTCTAATTAGTTGATTTTCCATATATACATCCATTGTATACCTGATTCATATTCCTATATTCATATGCATAATTTATGCATATATCATTTATAATGCATCGATGTAATTACGTATTTGTTTGTTTATGCTAATTTATTAATATTATTTCAGCAATGAAAATTATTAATACTGTATATAGGTTTACTGAGCCTCTCCCACGAGTCTGTTAATTAAAATCCGCTAAATCTTCCAAGATTTCGCTTACGCGAGATTATCTCGCTTTTGGAAAATTACTGATTCCAACTTATCCGTAATTTGTTAGCGGAGAAAATAAACTAAATCATATCGCGTATTTTAAGTTTTATGTACTATATATATATATAGTTAGAATATGCGCTCAAAACTTTATATCTTCGATGAGAAATCTAAAAGTTCGAGAATTTATTATTGTTGACGGTTATTTATGATAATTTGATATAAGTATTAAATGGTTTCGTTTGGGAAAAATTGATATTACGTCAACTTAACAGTTTCTGTGTTACTACAGGAGCATCACTACACTATGCATTTTTCTATACAAAAAAAAATGTATAGTTTTCTGTACAAACAAAATTGTTTGTATTATACATGATTCAATATTTGATTCTGTATAGAAAACTGTATTTAATATTGTTTTGGTTATGTATTTTACCTATTTGGCTGAACTTTACCATAGCCTCCCGTTTCACAAATTTTAAAAAAGCCAAATTTGCGCATGCGTGAACATCGGAATGCGCATGCCCCATGTGTAAAAACCAGTGAATCTCAAAAAGTTTCATTAGTAATTTTGACAATTTTGTCCGTTAAAACTTATATCATGTTAAGAAGTGTGATTGTTCCTTATGTTATGTTATGTTAAGAAATCCGGTAGGTTAGGGTAGGTTAGGTAGGTAGGTTTCAGGTAGGAGTTTGTTGTTTAAAAACCGTTAAAACACATTTAAAATCATATTTTGTCTTGTCGAATAGTTTGACAGTCACTGGTTTTTCAACTCGCGTACCTACCGCAAAAACGGGAGGCTGTTCTATAACTATACCATGCATTTTTATGAAAGAGATCTATTAATATATTATTATCCGATATACATATTTTATTTATTAAAGTATTTCCTAAATAAATATAAATACATATTTTTTTTTATGAAACAAGCTAACAAAAAACTACATGTGTGATATCTACATTATGTTCTAGTAGATAATATATCGCATATCTCAAATTGGTCTAGTTATCATAATTTTTGTTCATATTTAAATAAAGATCTGATTATCATTATTTGAATAGTGTGATTATTAATATCAATATTTACATGATCAATAAATCCCAGAAATATTTGCTTACATACACATATTGACATTATCTACATACATGTAAAAAAAAAAATTAATTTAAATGCATAAAATTACAATATTGAGTTTACATATATTGTAAGAATTGAAGCAATTTTTTTTAAGCATATCGTAATATTAATATTACGTTACGTATTGCCTATGTAGAACGAGATCAGTATGTTACTAGTACAATAATGACATTATTATACAGCAGTTAGTTACTGTACACAGCACTGGTAGCAGCACCAAGCATAACTACAACGTGAAGTATATATACTGACATCTTCGGTGGCCATGTTGAAAACTATTACGTCAAGTTAAGTTGACAATTGCATTATTTATTTAGAAGAAGAACAAGAAGAATAGTAAAAAAATCCAATGTGCACTTTCAGATTTGTCAGAAACTGCATATTCGACCACAGAAACACGATTACGTGTCTTTAATGTGACATCTCCGACGGCTATATTAAAAATTATTAAGTCGAGTTAATTGACAGTTATATTGTTTATTTTCGCTTGAATTTGAATTTGATCATTGAAAATGCGTGAAGAAGTGCAAGAAATGCAATGTATATTGCCCAGAGTGGTGTATATTCGCCCAAAAAAAAAATTATTGTCACAAATCACGTAACAAATACAAATAATATATACATATACATATTACAACTGTTAGTAAGGTTGACATTACTGGGCATGTATTTCTATTAATTTTTAGTTTATTATAATGAGACAATAATTTATTTATTATTATTAAAGAAATAATTAAATGTGTTATTTTTCTCTGTCTCATCGATTGTAAATAAGAAATACTATTTATGAATGGTTTAAAAAAAAATAGGTATCTATTCTGTGAATATATAAAAGGATAGTTAGTTGTATTAGGACATTGTATTTCTCGAGCATCCCGTGTATCGCGGGGCAAAATAGCACACGCTAGTTTAACTGGACAGATATCACTCATCACACACCAACAAACAGCGAGAGATAGCGAGAGAGAGGAGAGAAACTCAGATCGGTTAGGCCAGTTTAGTCGTACGTTCGTCCCAACACCAACATTCCTGAATACCAGTCGTCAAGTGCGACAGAAACAGACGAACAACTTTATTCATGTTGTGCGACAAGGATAGTGCGATGGTAGAAAAAAAAAGAAAAGAAAAAAAAACGAAAACGCGGTAGAAAAATCGGTATCCTAGAAGTGTAGATATTTTTTCTGGCAGAGGTAGCACCATAGACAATGATAGACGTTAGATAGAGTGCGCATTTTATATTTACAGTAATTTTGACGATTTGTAAAACTTGTCTTTATTTAATTTTTAGTTATGCGTATTTTTGTTTGTTACATGGTTTAAAATCGAAAAATTAGTAACAAATAGTTTTAAGATGTACAGTTGTAATCAGGAATGAAACTTAATGTAGCGATATTTGATAACGTTTATTATAACGATTGAACTATAATTTCTAATAAAATATCGTAACGATATTTTAATAACGTTATAATGGACTGATACGTTTCGTAAAAAGTTATTTCATAATGTTATTCTTTAAGTTTTCTTTTGAGAGACAAATATATTTTGTTTGTAGTTTAAACATGAAAGTTAATTTGGTAATATTTTTCTTTCATTTATACTTTACAGATAATTTCAAAGTTACAAATAAAATTTATTTTTATAACGTTATTTACGTAATGTTATATAACATAACAATTCATGTCTTAAATGTTATTTATAACATTATGTAATAAAAGCAAATAATAAGTAACGTTTTACAATAACGTTAACGATTTGACGTTATTTCGTCTCTGGTTGTAATAGAATAAACATAACAGTAAATAATATTTTATTTAATTTTTTCTTTCTTAATTATCGCGAAGAAATATTAATTTCATATAACTTAGTAAGATATTTTAATTTTAAAAATATTGTGTTAATTAGGAAAATACTTAAAATAGAAGAACACTTTTTTTCCGTATTTTATAATTTTATACATATATAATTTGAAATTGAAGATACAATTTTAAATTGTATATATTACTAAAAAAAAATTGCTGTGGCCATCACAGAAGCGACCGTTACTAATTATTTATAATATACCGCAATCATGAAAACATTTATGTTAAAATAGATACTTTGGAAAAATATCATAAAAATATAAGAAAATATAAAAATTTATCGAGTTACTTCAGAGAAATTTCTCAAATAAAGATTGTTAGTAATAACTTGTAAAGTAAATTTTAATTAATATTTTTTTTCGAAATATTCGTAAAATATATACATGTAGGAAATGAAAAGTGCACGACACTGTCTGGTCACGTGGCACAGTGTCGAGACGCGAGTGTAGTGTCGGGGGAAAGGCGAACTAACCCGAACAGGGAGAGGTTTATGACGCGTGACGGAGAGAGACAAACAGTGTTTGTTCAGACGCGGAAGTGAATAGTCGTTACTCAGACGCGAAAAGCATATTCAGATGTATTAAGGCGTATGCAGGTGTACTAAGGTGTTCAGGTGATAATCCAGGTGTAAACCGGTGTGTTCAGGTGATAATTCAGGTGTAAACAGCAGTGAAATTGACTTAACGTTAGTAACTTTCCTCGTATCGAATCCAAAATAAACAACAGCAACTTATATCCAATAAACTATTACTACATACAAGTGACATTAATGAACTACCAGTTGGGGGGACGAATTTGTACTAAAATTCGTTAAACCGATTTTGCCTTTATACGTATCCACAGAACGACAGACTGGCCGACAGACTAACATCAGTTAAAAAGTCAAATTTGGTATGATTAGTATGATTACAATATCTTTTCTTTATATGACGGTCATTAAAAAACAATAGTTATCATGCAATTTAAAACTACGTTTCCAAATTAAAGTAATGTCACTTAAAAAAATTTTTTTAAGTATTTTTTTACCGTATTTATGCTTCTCAAAGAAACGTTTTAAAATATCGCATGCTCGTATATGTTTATTACTGTCAATTGCTAATTTTTGCACGATTTACTAGCGATCTAGTTGTTGTAGATTGTCTATGGTTTAGCACAGAGAGAACAGTGTGACGCGATGTAGCAATATCTCACCACTGTGTGTTAAAGAAAGATAGAACGATGGGTTTATATAAAAAGTATATGCAGGAAAAGAGTACGACGATAGGCGTTGTTGCCAGGTTTTCAAACTCGCAGGTAAGTTAGGTTATAACAGACAGCTCTTGCTTTCGTAGTACGTTGTATTTCTTGCAATGTTAAGTTTATTGGTCAGTTTGAAGATTGGCGTACACAGGAAACTCTATACTAGAGCATTCTCTTTGACATGACTTTGCATTTGCAATTATTTAGCTACAACTAATTCTGTACAAACGTAAATAAATGAGAAAATTATGCGAAAAAAATGTTCGTTTGTTCAATAAAATTATTCAATGTTATATAAACAAAATTTGCAAATATTTTATTTCGTTTAATAATTTTAAATTTTTCAAATTTTTTAAGTATATTTCACAATGTAAATATTAAAACGGTGAATCAGAAGTATTTTATAGCACATTTAGAAAATTGTCAAAAATAAAGGTTTCCAGTACAACTTGTGTAGATATCCGTTGTAAATAGCTTTATTACCAGATTCGTAAGAATAAACTACATAAATACAAATAAGGATTTTTTGACAGAAATAACTATGAAGACAAATTGCGCATAAGGATAGGGCTAGCTCAGTTTTCTGTTAGCTCGCAAAGTGGCACCTTTGGTTAATTTCAATAGGAAATAATGTACATTTGGTATAGTGTTGTATACTTAAAACCGCTTTACAGTTTAGTTATATTTTTTTTTTGTTTAAAGTTTGAATTTACACTATACTTTTGTCATCTATATTCATGCTAGATTTCCAGATCGATTTTCGTTCGAGAACAATTAACCAGTTGTTGTAGTATAATTTAAATAAGATTTTCTAGTAGAGAAATATTCAGTTTGCTGTATTTTTCTATTTCAGATTGATACGCAGGCGCAAACAAATCGGCTAACTTTACACATATTGATATTTGTCAACATTTGTTAAATTAAGTAATTCATATTTTGTTAACTGGAATACTGGCAGTACTTTGGAAAAAACTCGAAAGTGGATAGTAAAATTGTAAAAAAAGTATGAAATCGAACGAAGCTCGAACAAATTAGATACCTGGAATCTAGTATGAATTTCGATGAAAAAATTAATTCAAATTTAATATCGACTTTTTCTTTTTACAGCTTGTCATTAGTATTAAGTAAAATTTGAGCACGTATCTTATAAAAATCGTTATACTATAAAAATTAAAAAAAAAAAGTATTGCATCAGATATAATATTGCATAAATATCTAATTATTGTATTTAGTATAAAAAAAAATACTTAGATTACGTTATACCATATATGTCTGCTGTTTAACAAGAACAAAAACTTGGACATTTATTAGCAATAATTTACTAATAAGATATATAATTAATTTTACAAATTAAATCGATATTAAATCTAAAATAAATAAACGGATAATATATGTTGATATCAATTACTATCAATAATTATTATTGACATGTGAAACATATACTTAGTCATGCACGTGCTATAGGAAAAGAAAATGTATATCTGTCATTGTCAATTTAAACCTGAATTTTAATTATTTTGTTAATTAATCATTTCGATTTTCTGACGTATGTAAGATGACTAGAATATTGTGAATATTACAACAAAAAATATATGAATATTTATGTTCATTAATAATAATATTTTGAGATAGTATATTTACAAATATTTTTTTTTTATTAAGTATGGTTTCTTTGCAACGTTTTGTTTGTACAGTTTAGACGGTAGTAAAAACGTTATAAAGACTGTCCATGCTGTTCTGTTTCTGTACAATCGTTACACTAATTTTTAACATTATCTGAGTAGTTTTGCCTAACTTTGTATATTTAACTTCGTATTATTTAACGAAGATTTCGTCAGCTTGACTTTTTCTTATTTCTGTCATTATATACCTTAAACTGTACCTTTTATAAACATGAGAAATTTTTATAATTCATTTAAAAAATCTTGATTACACTGTCGTAGATCGAACATAATAAAATCGCCAAACCGATTGCCAAACATTGCACAAATATGAGTATTTTCTAAAGACGATGCTTTTTCATACACCGAGAAAATTTTTACTTTAGATCTGAGTTTTTTTCTCAGATTTTTACAACTCCGTTCACCATTTTCTTTAAGTTTTCATAAAATCATGGTTTTATCGTTTACACGTAACGTTTTGTAAGCTAGAACTGTGCACATAAAATGTTGTAAAAACTATGCGTCCTGAACCTTGCTTTATTTAGGTGAAATATAATTATATTTATATTGGTACATGTTTTAAGAATCATTTATTTACGAGTAACATTGAGAAATTATGTTTCAATTTTTTTTCATACTTTCAAATGTTTTTTAAGATCGTATCTTTAAACTGAAAAAGTTACAGTGTTTGAACTATAATAAATTACTAGTGGTTTATATCAAGTGTTTCTACAATGTAATTTTGATGAAATTTTAGGTTATTTCTGGTTAAACTAAGCCCACAAAGCTTTTCTGTTACAATACTCCTGGTTTACCATCACATGCACAATTTTTTGATATTATGAAATTTCTCAAGGTTGAGCACTGAATTTCAGAAAACGATTCATAAATACAATAAATTATTAGTTTATTTATTTCTTCAAAAAATTAAAAGTTTGTTTAATTATATGGAATAGGTGATATTAATCAAAAATATGAAATATTAGGCATTTATATCACTGATATATGTATACTTCTACGTAGTATTTATGCTTTTTTTTAAATTTCTGTATATAAAACTACATAAATTTCTTTATATAAAAAATCTTTGGTAATATATTGTATTTTTATTAAGTGCTAACATATTAAAAAAAACTATATATATATATATATATATATATATATATATATATATATATATATATATATATATTGTTCAGACCAGGCATTGCCATCTGTTGGTAAGTGGCTGGCATGTACGCGTCTGAATTCAATGTTCAAGTTTCGTTATCATGTTAAGACCGCAAGGCCATCTGTTGGCCACTAGCGCGTACAAATCGCAACACATTTCATATTCTTATCAAGCTTCGTATGACGCCCGCATTCAGTACTAGTTTCGCTTCGCATTGAGCACGCATTCACGCAGTCAGAAGAGTCCGTTTCCGGCAGTGAACGAGTCAACATCTCCACGCTGTGCTGTTGAACAAAAACGCACATTTCATCTCATCAAATATCATTCGCAGCAAGTATTATTATTTTCTACGTCGTTTGTACTAAGCACACAAGTTATGCTACGTTATTCTCGCTTACGGACGACTTGTTGTGTGATTCTGTCAAACACGGATTGAAATATATCGCTAGCTTGCACAACGCTACTTTCTATATCAAATATATTCGCTTTTCATCCGCTATTGTACACATATTACGCAGAAGCATATCATTTCTACTATTAATTGTGATTAATTGAGTGTGAATTACAAGATATCACGTTTCCGCATAGTTGATCAACCACGTGTTGAAATAACCTTCAAATATTTAAGGAAAGTACAACATATTTTATTCTTTGTGATTTACATGTTATTATTTACAATTACAAACGCTTGTATACCTGTTACACATAGAATTATTCCAATTCTATGCGCTTGCAGTATCATTATCACGCAATTTATGTACTTTGCTTACATTATTGTCGCATCACTCGCATCTCTCATTCACGCTCGCATTTCTTTTGTTTGCAACATTTATTCTCATATTTAGTTGCAGATTCTTTTCTTTATTTGTGCTTTATTAATTGTTTTGGAAGCTTATTAACACTAATTCTCGCTCAACACTCGTTGAAGATTTGACGATATATACACATTCACGCATAGCTCCAGACACGCACCGCAGAAGCACCAGCTTACGTTAATTGAAGTACACGCATCCTGAAAGCTCTCAGTAACTACACAATCGTACGCTGAATTGTAAGGTATCTAACCACATATTCATTACGGATCTGTACTACATTATATAAACGTAAGTCGCTTTTACATTATTCAGTATAATCGTGCAGTAATTGTGCTGACACTTGACTTGCTACAAGTTACTGGTTTGATTCACCTCGCCTACTGTCCCGCACTCCTATACCTCAGTTGTGGGCCAACCTCTTTCCTCATTTCTTCCTAGAGCTACCACTTCTTGTACAAGCCCTATCTATCGCTCGGATAGGTGAAGATCGTCTCTGATCCTTATCCATCCTCTTGCATATCATTTATTAGTTCTATTCAGCAAGTTACGCACGCTTAGTTTATATTTACGCCGCAATACAGTCCACTAGCTCGCTACATCACCGCACACACGCCGCATCGCCTTTTTTAGGAACTCGAGCACTTGCCCACAGACACAACTAGTGTTTCGTGGTCGCCAAGCCAGCACCGGGTCCCAACATTTGGTCCTTCGAGCCGGATGGGCGGGTCACAACCCTAGTGACGTGTGCCCCATCATTTGGACCTACGATCATTGGATGGGCAGGTCACAACCTGTTGACGTGTGCCCCATCATTTGAACCTTTGCTCCGAATGGGCAGGTTACAACCTACGCTACGTGTGCACCATCATTCGAACCTTCGATAGCCGCTAGGCAAGTCACAACTCGTTTGACGTGGCTTCATCATTGATCATTTGCGCTCTGAACAAGATCAAACGCTATCTTTACGCATCATTAAATTCTAAACGCAATTCGCTTCGCAGTCGCCACGCTGTGCACATACAATGCACATCAGCCAACGCACATATACTACGTTCAACAAGAACTGGTATCACTTGCTCATCAGTAGCAACCGCAAATACTACGTTCAACAAGAACTGGTATCATTAGCTCATCAGCAGCAACCGCATATACTACGTTCAACAAGAACTGGTAACACTTGCTCATCTGCAGCAAACGCATTCACGTTCATCTAGAACACGCATCACTAGCTCATCAGCAGCAACCGCATATATGACGTTCATCTAGAACTCGCATCACTTGCTCATCTGCAGCAAACGCATTCACGTTCATCCAGAACTCGCATCACTTGCTCATCTGCAGCAAACGCATTCACGTTCATCTAGAACTCGCATCACTTGCTCATCTGCAGCAAACGCATATTCACGTTCAACTAGAACTCGCATCACTCGCTCGTCAGCAGCAATCGCATATATTACGTTCAACAAGAACTCGCATCACTCGCTCATTCAAATTATAAACGCATATATTCAAGTTCAACAAGAACTCGCATCGCACGCTCATACGAAGCCAACGCATCTATATTTTATTCAAACCGCAATTCGCATCATATCTTCATCATGACTGAGTTACTAGCTCCGTCAGTACGCCGCAAGTTTTGTCAACTGTTTGTAGACAATCTACAGTCTCTAATCACACAGGCTGCAGATCCACAAAAGGTCACAGAAGCACGCTCCCAGTTTAAGTTGCTTCCGAAACGCATTCGTGAGTTTGAAGACCATCACACTCAAATCATGATCCATTCAAGTAACACTACCAAACAGGATCAGCTTTACTCTGAATACAATGACTTCATGGATTCTGTACGTGTCATACAAGCAGCATTCTCGCAACCTCCATTCTACGAGCAACCGGCTCTGGATACCGGCGTTGCAAACATCGCATTCATATCGCAGACGTTGTCACCGTCATACACGCACGCAAAACTTCCGAAATTGGATTTACCTCAATTTTCTGGTGAGATCGCTAATTGGAACTCGTTTTTTGATATATTTTGCAGCTCCGTCCATGACAATGACAGTCTACGACCAGTTCAAAAATTCCAATATTTAAAATCTATTGTAAAAGGAGAACCGCTCGCTCTAATCAAGAACTTATCGCTCACAGATGATAATTACTCGATCGCTATCAAATTATTAACTGATCGCTACGCTCAAAGAAGATTAATATCATCTTATCATATTCAAGCGCTAATAGAATTGCCAAAGCCAATTCCAATGACTTATTATCATGCTACAAAATTCATTGCTGCAATTAGAGAGCACACTGAAGCATTAAGGGCTAATCACGAACCTGTCGATGAATGGAGTCCAGTATTAACTTTTATTCTGCTCACTAAACTCGACACGAAAATTCGCAACAGCTTTGAACGCAATTTATCTAAAGATAATTTACCTAATCTCGCTGATTTCTTAGATTTTTTAGATAAATTCATACAATCTCAGCAGTGGCAATGTATTGACCAACCATCCACTCAAGCAGATACATCTCGATCCTCCGATCAGACAAATCGCACGTCATTCCAGACAAATCGTACGTCATTCAAGACAAATCGCACGACATTCAACACATCATCATTTGTATCAACTGTAAACACAAGTAAGTGTATCGCTTGTTCCAATCCGCATGCACTGTACAAATGTATCAAGTTTCAATCTATGGAACCAACCAAGCGATTTGAGATGATACGCACCAACAACTGTTGCCGTAACTGCTTATCAGCAATACATGCTACGTCTACTTGCAAATCAAAATTCAACTGTCGCAAATGCAATAAACGACATCACACGCTCCTGCACTTTGAACGAGTTGAAAAGTCAACAAACGCTTTAAGTCAGCCGCAGGTTGCGGACAACGCAATCAACAACAGTCCGTCACCTTCTTCTATGCCTATGATAGCAGGTACAACTCGTACTACATCACTTTCGCGCAGCACGGCTTTTCCATCAGTTCTATTAGGTACAGCTATTGTACGTATTCAAGATTCACTAGGATCATGGCAATCAGTACGTGCACTCTTGGATAGTGGAAGCGAATCTTCATACATTGCTGAAAATTGTTCCAATCGTCTACAATTACCAATACATTCTGCAAACATCGTCGTTTCAGGATTTGGAAACGCTACAGCTCTGAACAACGTTCGAGGCACTACAACAATCTGTCTATGCTCTTCGCACAACGCTTTATCAGCATACACGCTCTCCGCAGTAATTGTTTCGCAAATCAACCAAGATTTACCAAAGGCGCAACTTTCTTCCGATTTACTTCGCCAATTTCAACATCTACAGTTAGCTGATCCAGACTTTGTGACACCGGCGCCCATTGAATTGTTAATTGGTGCTGATTTATACTTCAATCTTCTCACTGGTCACAAGCAAACCACTGCGAATGGTCCGACCGCTATTGACACCTCATTGGGTTGGATTGTTTCTGGACCAATCTGTTCGCTATCCGCATCAACCGTTACCACATGTTTGGCGATTCAGAACCCGTTTTCGCCAGCATTATCGGAAATTTCGGAACGTGAAGACGCTGCCACGATCGCTACACTGTCAAGTTTGGATCAACTAGTCAATAATATCTTTTCATCTCAACACAGAAGATTAGAATCAGGACGCTATATAATTCCGCCTTTTCTTAAAGAATATCCTCCTAAGTTAGGAAATTCATACGCGAACGCACTTAGATGTTTTAATATTTTTCAATGTCGCCTACCATCTGACAGTCACTTACAATTGGAATATTGCAAATATATTGCTGATTACTTAGAACAAAATCACTTGTTATTATCTCGCTTAATTAAATATTTGTTAGACACCGTAACATTGTCTTTCTTTAATATTTTAGCGTCGTCCGATTCTACAATCACTCTGTCATGGGTTCGGACACCACCATACAAATGGAAAACTTTTGTAACCAGCCAAGTTTCTGAAATTCAACAGAATCTTCTGCAAAATATGTGGCATCATATTTCGTCGGAAGACAATCCTGCTGACTATAAACTTCTACATCAATATTCCAACTTAAATCACCTGTTAAGTATTACTGCACTCTGCACCAGATTTTACAAAAGGTTAAAATTGAAGGAAGCAATATCATCGCCTGCACTATTAGCATCAGAACTCGATAACGCCTCAATCACATGGGTGAAAATTACGCAACTTGAAGCATTCGCTGATGACATCGCAAAATTTGAGAATGAAATTCGAAATTCCAGCCTAAGTGTTTCTCATAAACAACCTATACTGCTACCATTACGTCATCGCTTAACCGATCTTGTCATCGATTATTATCATCAGAAATATCTTCACTCATCGCCAAGAATATTTCAAGCAATTTCAAATCGCCGATGTTGGATTGTAGGTGCTCGCCGTCTGATTCGCAGTTATTCTTTTAACTGCATCAAATGCTTACGCTGTCATACTATTGGAATCAATCCTAATATGGGCAACTTACCATATCATGTATATCGAAAATCAAATACCAATTTTCTACGCCGCTGGCACCTGTTACAAAATGTCTTACAATCATTTTGGAAACTATGGTATGCCGAATCTCTCAACACGCTCCAGCAAAAACTAAAACGGACACGCTCTACCGTCAATCTGCAACCTGATTAATTCGTGATCATCGAAAACGATTTACTACTTCCCCTTCAGTGGAAGCTAGCTCGAATCATCAAGGTTTACCCAAGAAAAGATAACGTAGCTAGAGTAGCTCAAGTCCGCACCGCTTCTGGAGTATTAACAAGATCCGTTGTCAAACTGTGACCACTCTTGTGATCCTAAAAAACTCCGTTTTTGGCCGGCCGGCATGTTCAGACCAGGCATTGCCATCTGTTGGTAAGTGGCTGGCATGTACGCGTCTGAATTCAATGTTCAAGTTTCGTTATCATGTTAAGACCGCAAGGCCATCTGTTGGCCACTAGCGCGTACAAATCGCAACACATTTCATATTCTTATCAAGCTTCGTATGACGCCCGCATTCAGTACTAGTTTCGCTTCGCATTGAGCACGCATTCACGCAGTCAGAAGAGTCCGTTTCCGGCAGTGAACGAGTCAACATCTCCACGCTGTGCTGTTGAACAAAAACGCACATTTCATCTCATCAAATATCATTCGCAGCAAGTATTATTATTTTCTACGTCGTTTGTACTAAGCACACAAGTTATGCTACGTTATTCTCGCTTACGGACGACTTGTTGTGTGATTCTGTCAAACACGGATTGAAATATATCGCTAGCTTGCACAACGCTACTTTCTATATCAAATATATTCGCTTTTCATCCGCTATTGTACACATATTACGCAGAAGCATATCATTTCTACTATTAATTGTGATTAATTGAGTGTGAATTACAAGATATCACGTTTCCGCATAGTTGATCAACCACGTGTTGAAATAACCTTCAAATATTTAAGGAAAGTACAACATATTTTATTCTTTGTGATTTACATGTTATTATTTACAATTACAAACGCTTGTATACCTGTTACACATAGAATTATTCCAATTCTATGCGCTTGCAGTATCATTATCACGCAATTTATGTACTTTGCTTACATTATTGTCGCATCACTCGCATCTCTCATTCACGCTCGCATTTCTTTTGTTTGCAACATTTATTCTCATATTTAGTTGCAGATTCTTTTCTTTATTTGTGCTTTATTAATTGTTTTGGAAGCTTATTAACACTAATTCTCGCTCAACACTCGTTGAAGATTTGACGATATATACACATTCACGCATAGCTCCAGACACGCACCGCAGAAGCACCAGCTTACGTTAATTGAAGTACACGCATCCTGAAAGCTCTCAGTAACTACACAATCGTACGCTGAATTGTAAGGTATCTAACCACATATTCATTACGGATCTGTACTACATTATATAAACGTAAGTCGCTTTTACATTATTCAGTATAATCGTGCAGTAATTGTGCTGACACTTGACTTGCTACAAGTTACTGGTTTGATTCACCTCGCCTACTGTCCCGCACTCCTATACCTCAGTTGTGGGCCAACCTCTTTCCTCATTTCTTCCTAGAGCTACCACTTCTTGTACAAGCCCTATCTATCGCTCGGATAGGTGAAGATCGTCTCTGATCCTTATCCATCCTCTTGCATATCATTTATTAGTTCTATTCAGCAAGTTACGCACGCTTAGTTTATATTTACGCCGCAATACAGTCCACTAGCTCGCTACATCACCGCACACACGCCGCATCGCCTTTTTTAGGAACTCGAGCACTTGCCCACAGACACAACTAGTGTTTCGTGGTCGCCAAGCCAGCACCGGGTCCCAACATATATATATATATATATATATATATATATATATATATATATATGTATATTATTGATATGTAATTATATATCAAATTGACACATTTTATCTTTTCATGACTGCATAAATTATTTGGTTTTGATTTGACTGATAACTTCTATTTAAAAATTATGCTAAATAAGTAAAAAATTGAAATTAATGAATAATATTTATTAGTTAATTAATTATTAATAATATTAATGATATTAAAATAGTCTCTAAATTGTATATATTAAATTTGTACTGTTATTAATGTTAAACATAAAAGCTTATATGATCGGTTGCACCAAATATTCTTAAATTTTAAGTGTGGTTTAAACTAGTCGATCAATTTAGTGTTTAATATTATAACGAGGATTATTTAGTAAAAATTTGTTGGTCGATTCATTTAAATCAGGTTTAAAATTTAAGTGAAGATGGTACAAACAGTCATTAGTACTATAAGTTAAGCTTGGTTTTAAAACAATGCAATTGTCATAAAACCAGGACTAAACAAATGAATTAAAACACTCCAAAACGGAGCTTAAAGCATCAGGCACTAATGCCGCTATTCTGGTCATTAAATTTAGCTCAAATCTTTAAATTTAAAGAACTTTAAGTTAATTTCAATTCTGATCAGTATTTAAATACTATAAGTGTAAAACTTTAGCTTAAATTTCTTTAAATTTAAATGGCCATCTAAGATGCTTTAACTGCTAAATTTGAGGTTAGACTCGTTAAGTTGACAGAATTAGTATGAAAAATATTTGCATGAATATAAATAATATAAAAATGCTTGCAATTTTTTATATTTACATGAATTTGGAATGTAGAAATTAAATATACATTGTCATTATAAAAATGAAATTCTTTAAATGACTAAAGATGAATGTTCAGAATATTTTAATTTCTTTAAATTATAGTCTCATTTAAGCTAAAGATCTTTAAATTTATTTGTAATAACCAGAATAGTAGCATGAGCCTATTATTTATAAAATTTTAAATATCTTTTTTTCATAGAAAAATGCTTTATTTCAGTTTGCAATCAAAACGATGTTTTTATGAAATTAGATTTTTTTTTGAGTGACTATAATAATAGTACATTCTTTATTTTTATTGATTGCAAATATAATTATTTTATACATAATAACATATAATAACCTTATAATTATAGTCATTGTCTTGTTCTGTAACTTTTTATAGAATACAAACATGCAATTTATTTTGTTTAGAAAAAATATTGAGCTTAAATTTCTTCATCTAGGATTTTTAATAATATTTAAATTCAAATAGGAATTCAAATCTTTATAAAAAAAAAACAAAGTAAAATAATAGTTTAATGAAGAATTCTTTTTTTTAAAATTTAGTCAAACATTAAGTTAGTCAGCAATGCGTATAAAGGTAAAAAAAAAGCCAAAGTGATCGACCGTTCCGAACGGCGCAGCGGCCTCTATGACCCGTAGTCCAGTATTCTTCTTCTTGCATCTCTTCACCCGCGTACACCGTCTAGAAATTAACCGTTATCTTGCTCCGCTGCTGGTCAATGTGTGTTTTATTTTTCGAAGTTTTCCACAATCCACATATATACATATAGATGTTTTTACTTTTTCGTTCTTGGGGTCACCTTATATTATTAGTGTCTGAAAAAAAAATTGGCTAGTTTTTTATATACTTTATTTTATCTGTGCTGATAGTTATTCGGTGATAAATTATTTTTTATGAATATTTTTCGGTTGGTTAATGAATATTTTTGTAAATATTGAATTTTATAATGATATTCTTTCGCTTTTTTATTGTATAATAATAATGTGTTAATTTGTCGCAAAAATAAAATATATTGCATTTGCTAAAATATGTTTTGTCCAATTTTGAAAATATTGTTAATGCATTAATTTTGATTTTATGTGAAGTTAAAAAATATAAAATTGTTCCTAGAATTTCGTATTTTATAGTCGTAGAAAAAGTATGATGTAAAACTCACACAGAATGTCCATTTACCACTCGTATGAATTTTTATACTCGTGGGTAATTAGTACCATTCTATACTCATCCTTATTGACATATTAAAAATTTACCGCTCTGATTGTACTATTTATACTACACTGACGTAAAATGCACAATTTATATATAAAAAAAATTGTAAAACCAATATTCTTTTTATTTTACAAAAAAATAAATCAAATAAAGCAATAAATATTTATATTTATAAAAATTGCAAACTTTAAAGAAAAACAAATAAAATAGAAATATTTTTTTTTAATGAATATAAGATTGTGCATTTATAAATATAGATTATTCGTATTTATGTTATTAAAATATTTATTCTATTTTTACTGCTTTCTCTGACAGGTGATTTCTAATGCTATTTAGAACGAATTGTCTTTAGAGGAAAGGCGTTTTTAAAGACAATTGACAATTTAATTACACTAGTTAAGGACTGATTAAGTTAACAACGTTTTATGCAGCTAATTGTGTAAATTTATCTATTATTCATTTGTTACCAATTCTGCTAATTAATTTTGTTAGTTTTAGGTTATTAAATAGAACTTTAACACGAGTTGATATTTTGTTGTAGTTTTATCATTTTAAAGCGAGATAATTTTATTTCATAGAATAATTATTT
Organism: Clivina fossor; assembly: GCA_963966155.1. Taxonomy (NCBI): domain Eukaryota; kingdom Metazoa; phylum Arthropoda; class Insecta; order Coleoptera; family Carabidae; genus Clivina; species Clivina fossor. The sequence goes on along the minus strand of CAWYQG010000410.1, from coordinate 17,692 downwards.
CTAGATCCGTAATTCTAAGAACTGATGCATGTAAAATTGATTGTACTTTTCGTTGTACATATATTAAAGTTGAGTGTACATAGATAGTTTTGAAAATTATATGTCCGCATGACGACCGCATGTAAACATAACAAGAGATGAAAATAGAGCAAAACGATACACATACAAACTAGTAATGCGAATGCGAATGTGCGTTCTACCGTTGTCATTGGCAACGCCAGTGCGCAATCTTTCAAGTACAGGTGTACGCAAAATTATTAGATGAAAATTTAATTTTGTTTTTACTGTTTTTCGATTTTGTGCGGTTTTAAAAACTTTACAGCTATATTGTTTTTTTTTTTTTTTTTGTTAATGTTGTTTATAGAATATTCTATATGCATTGAATTTATAGAATTATTTAGGCTGGTATACTATGGTCGGTCTATTCTCGTTGCAGACGTTTCATCATACATCGTAGATGGCATCCTCATTGCTTGATCATTCAATGGATTCTATATGCATTTACTAAAACTTTTATATAATAATTTGCTAAAATGTTTGTATTTAAACATACAATATTGTTCATTTTTATTTCGTAAACTGTGTAAACATTTTTGATTTTTAAAAATGGCATTGCAACTCAGATATTAGTATTATTAAATCAAATTTAAAATAGGTACGTCTAAACATTTTAATTAAAATGTATGCAGTACTTAATCCTAAAGTCTTTTTATTTTAATATAATGAGTTCTGAAAGATTTTTTTACATGTTAAAGTATAATACTACTATGTTTTTAAAAAATATTACGTTAAGCAATAAATTACAATCACTATTAGTTGAAGAAGTCTTATATTAATTTAAATAATTTTAAGGTATATAGATATTATTTTTATATATGAAATTCTACTATCGCAAAATTCGCAGGATTGTTTTGGATTGTGAAATATTTGGGTCAGACAAAAACAGTATTTATAGGTATTCAAAATATTTTAAATATTTGAATATTTTAAATAATTTTAAATAAAATTAACTCATATTATATAGATAAATTATATGATTTTTTTTTGTATTATAATTTGATAATTGAAAAGTCTTTTTAATTCAATTAAAAATTAAAACAGTATCGTTAGATTAAATTATCATAATTATTTATTTGAATTAAGTTTAAATTCTGTGTTAATATTTATTAATAATCGACTTTCGACTAACTCAACGTTCGTCTTCATCAGGAAAACTAATACAAATGACATTTACAGTAAATAAAGAACATAGAAACAAGTTACTAGCTAACAAATACGTAGTTTTAATATAATTCAGAGGTAATGAAAAAATAGAGATTAATAAATACATATCCAATTTGTCAATTAACACCAAAAGAATAATTTAAAACTCAAATATTACTAAATCACAGTACAATAAATAAAAACTAAGAATTCATTGCTCAGGCTGTATATTAGTTTCAAATAAACAAAATGCGGTACGACCAAATGATAAAATATCTGTCAGGAAATTGTGGTAACAAAAGAAACTTAATAATTTGTGTATAATAAATGGTTTATTATAAAGTTTGAATATATCAGTAAATACGCACATCTATACAGAATGGCTACTAGTTACAGACCGCGCTCAAGATGGCAGATTCACCCGCGCATCACAGCCACGAACGAACACGGACTCGTCCGAACTATAATCGATAATACAGTACATGGTCGGTAACATAGTACATGGTCGATAACTTAGAGCGCATATACGATCATACTTTAACACCCCCTCTATCGATATGAGCTCTCATACAATTAAATCTCATACATATTTAACATTTTTAAACATCGATTGTGTTTACATTTGTTAAGTGACTTTGTTAATATATCAGCAAGCATACTTTCTGTCGGTACATAGTGAACTGCAATTTATTTATTTATTTACATTACACTGCCCGACAGGTAAAAGAACCCATTAATTAGACAGGAAACAATACATAAAAAAAAAAAATACACAAATTACATAAAACTATTAAAACAATTTACAAGACTAAAAAACATACACTAAAAAATTATTCTAAATTATTCTAATTAATTTTAAAAATTGCTTTGGTTTATGTAGAAATACATCAAAATCAGAAAACATATGTTGATAGATATAGCACATACGATAAATTGGTGACGAGAATAAAACATTAGTGCGAGGAGTGGGAAGAAAAAAAGTGTAGGAATTACGTGTGGAAATGTATGGTGTATGGAAGGGAAGGAGACTTAAGCACGAGGGATCATCAACTTCACCGTGAATAAGTTTAGATAGGTGATGTACAAGTTGAAAATCACGACGTTCTAATAACGTGTGAATTTTAAAAATATTAATTAAGTCACTGTAGTGGACGTCAGTGTCAGGATAGTGACGGTAGATTTTGAAATACAAATATTTCAGAAATTTCTTTTGTATTATTTCCACGTGATCCTGATGTACTTCGTAGATGGGACTCCAAATAATTGAGCAATACTCAAGTTTTGAACGGACGAAAGCATAATACAAAGAAAGAATAGCATCTATATTACGGAAGGAACGAGAATTGCGTATAATAAATCCAAGCATACGGATTGAGGAATTATAAATGCAGTTGATGTGATTCAAAAATGTAAGTTTGGTGTCAAACGTAACCCCAAGGTCATAAATAGTAGAGGGGCGAGATAAAATAACGTTATTGATGTTATAATTAAATAAAAAAAGAGAGGACTTACGTGTAAATGACATAACGTAGCATTTATTTAAATTTAATTCTAAATTGTTTGTTAAACACCATTTTGTTAAATTATTTAAATCATTTTGAATAACGTGGCAATCATTCAATGAATCAATTGGATAAAATATTTTTAAATCGTCAGCAAATAAAAGTTTATTAGATTGTAATGTATCCGTAACGTCATTAATAAATAAGAGAAACAATAATGGGCCAAGATTGGATCCTTGAGGAATACCAGAGGTAGGAATAAAAGTTGAAGACTTACAGCCACGAAAATGAACAAACAGTTGACGGTTAGAAAGATATGATGATAGAAGATCAATTAATGGTGATGATAGAGAGAATGATTGTAGTTTTTGAATCAGGATAGAGTGATCAACCCTGTCGAATGCTTTGGAGAAGTCAGTATATACGCAATCAACTTGTCCTTTGGAATCTAACGTTGAAGAAACTGTGTGTGTAAAATTTAATAAATTAGTTGATGTCGATCTTCTTTCCATAAATCCATGTTGGCATATTGAAATATGATTTTTAACTTTATTGTAAATGACAGTATATAAAATTTTTTCGAAGATTTTACTAAAATTAGACAAAACCGCAATTGGGCGATAGTTTTTAATATCTGAGTTATCACCAGATTTGAAAATGGGTGTAATACGTGTTTCTTTCCATTTATCGGGAAATGTATTTGTTTTTAAAGATAAGTTAAAAATATGAGAAAGGGCTTTAGATAAGGGATAGATACAATCTTTAATAACAAAACAGGGAATGAGATCAGGACCACACGAAAAATCTGATTTCAATTTCGAAATAGATGCACTTACATCATCGCTATCCACATGATTCAAGAAGATAAATTCATTGCTAGAGATGATTGGAGAAAAAAAAGGATGAGTAGAAGGATGTGTATAAACAGATTTGAAATGTGTAGCAAAACCATTTGCTATATCCTCCGTTGTAGAAAATTGACAGTTATTTAAGGACATAGTATTTGCAGATGTTGATGTATTCCTTTTCGAATTAATGAATTTCCAAAACGAATTAGGATCACTGTTAATTCCTAATTCACACTTAGCAATGTAATCATTGTAAGCGTTCTTAATATCATGTTTAATTTTTGCACGTATTTTACTATAACAATCTGTATAATATGTGTTATTTACATATTTATTACAAAGCTTGTGATAATGTTCTTTACGACGAATGTCAGCTTTGATTTTAGATGTAAACCAAGGCGGATATTGTCTGTTCGATGAACTTTTAATCGGCACACATTCATCAAAAAAAGAGTATAGAGTTTGATAAAAGAACTCACAAGCTAAGTTTACATCATTGAAATGCGTTAAAATGTTCCAGTCAAAGTTATCTATGAGTTGATATAATTTGATAAAATTAGCTTTTTTAAAGTTATATGAAAGACCATGGTACTTTATATTATGCTTGTTGTAAACGTTACCGGTTACTAATTGCAAATCAAGAGCTGGATGATGGTCATATTCAATATCAAGCAACAAACTAGAAGCACGAGTGACTGTACATTCAGTGTTTGAAACAATAACATCAAGAAGTCTAGAATTTTTATTTAAAACGTAGTTGAATTGTTTTGAATTAGAAAATTCTAAAAATGCTTTAAATAAATTAATTGAGGGAGTGTCACTTTCTGAAACTAAGTCAGGTAAATTAAAGTCGCCCAAAATAACAAAATTGTTATGATATAAAAATGGGAGACTGTCAAAGAAATCAAAAACAGCATTATAGTGACTTTTATTAAGAGCGGGAGGAATGTATGTAACAAAGATGTAAATAGTTTTGTTATTATTTAAAATTTTTGAACATACAATGTCTATATTGTTGGGAAGAATGTGACTATAGTCGCTAAGGTCAACGTACTGAGATGCAATATTGTTTTTAATAAGTAGAAGTACACCACCCCCGCGGGTGACATTGCAAGTAATAAAGTCACGGTCAGATCTATAGACATTGTATGAACAATCACAAATCTCAGAATTAGTAATATCACTTTTTAACCAGGTTTCGGAAAATGCAACTACATCATAATCCCACGAACTACAATTAGAATATAAGTTATCTAATTTCATATTAAGACTTTGAATATTTTGATAATAACAATTGAGTTTATTATTATCATTAGTATTTGTATTGAGATTATTTTGAAGTGGCTTAGTAAAATTTAAGTTTGATTGGTTGGGTGCTAGATCACAATTTGATTGCTATTTTCCGGTTAAAACACTCTCTTTAAATTTAGCGAGAGTTTGTTTATATACGTGGCAGTCCAAACTCCATGCCGGATGGTCAGCTTTGATGTCACAGGTTTGGTTTGGCATATCTATCAGGCTAGAGCAATGGATACATTTAAAAGTATTTGATTGGCATTGCTTAACATCATGAGCTCCCGCACATTTCGGGCAAGTGGGAGTTTTTTTATGGCATTGGTTTGAATAGTGGTGAAAACCGCAACACTTGAAACAACGACGTACCTCAATAGCATCAAAAACTGTGCAGTAATCGTAGCAGATAAATACTTTTTCTGAACTAAGTAAATGTTTATATGTTTTCGTGTCGACTTGTATTAAAGCCTGAAACATACGCTTATTATTTCTTAAAGATGAAATATGAATTAATTTGCATGAGCTGTCCTCAGAGAAACAAGATTTATTTTGTTCTTTTAAATACGAAATAAAAGATTTGTCGTCCAGTTTTTCACTGAGACCGACGATTCTCAAACGGAGATGTAAAGTAGATAATTGATGGATATCATAATTATCACCTAATTTATTAGCAGCAAGTTCTTTAAATTTTTCAGAGTCGCTGGGATCGTTACATCGGATTACCAGACCACCGTTTTTAGTACCTTTGACATTATTTAAAATAATATTCGAAGAAACTGGGTCTATTTTACGTAATACATCAAGTTTCGTAGCTGAGACCTGCTGATCACTATTTTTTGGCTTTAATAAAACCGGTGGAGCAAGATTTCTAGCGACTTTTGCATATGAAATAGTTTTTGAAGAATTAACAACATCAACATTAGAATTAGTAGTAGGCAATTGCATGTTTATCGAATTAATTATATCATTTTTCATATTAGAAAATAGAGAATCAAACTTTGCATGTAAATCATTAGTAATAGAAGAAAACATAGAATTTAGTGTTTCATGAGTTATCGTTGTGGTTAATTTATTGATATCAGATTGTATAGTTTCTAAAAATTTATCATTTATAGATTTGTCTATTATAACGTTTGTTCTTTTGCAAATATCACAGAGGTAAAACAAGTTTTTATTCTGATCAAGCAATTTAAAATCAACATCAGAAAAATTGACGCAAGAGGTATGAAACCATCTTCCACAAGAACCCTCACAACCAACGAAATGATCACGTTTTTTTAATTTGCATTTAGCACAGTCAGACATGATAAAATAATATTAAAAAAAATAAATAATAAAAAAAAAAAAACGAATAAATTACATTGAAAAAATTAAAAAAATTAAGTGTGTTTCATACATATGCAAAAAAATAATTTAAAAACAAATAGTATACAAGTTATAACGTCTATATGTGACTGACTTTGTAGTTAATTAAATTAGTTGACAAACTTAAACGAGAGTTTATGTATAAAGCAAGATCGAGCCTAATTTAACATATGCTAGCATATAAGAATTGTATTTGAAACAATGAAAATATATAAGAAATAAGAAAAATGAAGAAAACTCACCCCTATAAAATGATTGCAGTTATGAGATTAGCCAGAATCATTGCTCAGAAAATTACGAATAAATTGATATCAAACACAATAATTAGCGATAAAAAATATCAAAGAAAAAGTAATTTTTGGAAGAGTCGATAAAACACACGTGTATGCAAAATTGTTCAACCTTCATTATATATCCCTTTCACCCTTTCACCCTTTTCCACTAATTCACGAGAGAAGTGAAAACTTATGTCAATATGCTTACTGCGATTATGAAATACAGCATTTTTTGACAATTGAATGGCACTTTGATTATCACAATAAACGTTGATTGGTAGTTGAACGCAACTTTCAAAGCCTATATGATACAACAGACGTTTTATATAAATGACTTCGCGTGACACTTCAGAAAGCGCGACGTATTCGGCTTCCATCGTTGATAGTGTTACGGACGTTTGCTTTTTAGATTTCCAACTAATTGGTCCTCCCGACAATATTAATACGTTACCCGAACAAGATTTGCGATCATCTATATCTCCAGCCCAATCAGAGTCGGTGTATGCAGATAATCTTTCGTTATTTTTCGAGTATACTATACCGTAGTTTGACGTTGCTTTTAAATATCTTAATACTCGTTTAGCATTAAGCCAATGTTCTTTTCTCATGGCGGTTAGTCATTGTCTTTGGTCATCTCGTTCTAAAGCTTGAACCGGCGTCGTGGGGTCGTCACGGGCAGCCCTTACGACGTTATACTTTTTGGCTGGCCTACCCGGTTTGCCTGTTCGATTAATCTTTGGTCGTCCTGCTTTTCGACGGGTTTGTGACGGGTTTTTGTACTTGGAAGATCCAGCAGACACCGCGGCGAGATCATCCTCAGAGTAGCCTACCAGCACGTAGTCATCAGCTTTTGGTTGGAATTTTCCTCTCGTTTGACCCTTGTTTAGTGCAATTGCCTGGCTTCCTATTGTTCTCAAAAAACCAACGTAAGGCTTTCGTCCAGACCAAGCTTCAAGAGGCGTGATCCCATCAAGGCAGGTCGTGGTGCTTCTGTTTCGCAGATAAGTTGCCGTGTTGACAGCCTCAGCCCACAATGAATCAGGAAGATTTCCTTGCAGCATTAAACACCTCGCCATCTCAACTAGCGTGCGGTTAGCTCGTTCTGCCACCCCGTTTTGTTGCGGCGTATATTCGACAGTGAGTTGACGAACAATTCCCTCTTCATCCAAAAACGCGTTGAATTCGTTGGAGAGATATTCTCGCCCGTTGTCGGTACGCAGCATCTTCATCTGTTGACCAGTCTGCTTTTCCGCTCGATTCTTGTAACTCTTGAATGCCTGTAAAACGTCAGATCGTTTACGCAACATTATAGTTTCCGTGTATCTGGTACAGTCGTCGATAAATGTCACAAAATATTTCGCGCCGCCAAGCGACTCGATACTCATTGGTCCGCAAATGTCCGAATGGACCAGTCCTAATATTTCTTTCGCACGATTAACAGATTTTTTAAACGGTTGCACGGAGATTTTACATTTAGCACATACTTCGCACTGAAACTTGTCCGATTTTGGCACAAAATCTATACCACGAACCATCTCGTTATTTACCATCTTCTTCAAATCAGCAATGTTAATGTGTCCATACCTCTGATGCCACTTAAGAGCATTTGCATCACCCGTATTGCTTGTCAGCATAGCGCATGTTTTCGTTTCATTTACGACATAAAGACCGTCGCGTTTATTTGCCGTTAAAACTACCGAACCGTCGTTGCGATTGACAGTTGCTTTGTTTTTCGTAAACGTAACCGAATAATTATTATCAGTGATTTGAGAAACGGATAATAAATTTTTCCGCAAATCCGGGACTAGTAAAGCGTTTTGTATTTTGACAGCGTTCGCGTCGCGGTCACTCAGTTTCGCATTCAAATTTACATGTCCGACACCCTCTGATTTTATAAATTGGTTCGTCGCTGTAATAACTTTAGATTTTTCGTTCAAATCAACACTTGTAAATTTCTGTTCGTTATTACATATATGTCTTGTCGCGCCACTATCAATGCACCAATCACTCGTGTGATCAACTGTTTCTGTATTACACGCAACAACAAATAATGCATCGTTTGCATTCGATTTCAATTTCACTTTACAATCTCGACTCATATGTCCGATTTTATTACAATTGAAACATTTGCCGGTGAATTTACGTTTTCCCGATTTTAGATTATTGTTTGTACTCACGTGTTTCTGATGTTTTTGTTTCGACTGTTCTTTAACTAACAACGCATCATTACCTCGTACATTACCGTTAGATTTTTCATCGCGATCGTTCTGTCTAGCTTCTTTTTCGATGAGTTTTGTCTTTAAAATTTTGAATTCTGGAATGACGTCACGGGACTCAATGGCAACACAGAAGTTGTCGAACTCAGCCGGTAAAGATCCCAGCAGCATTATCGACAGCAGCTCATCCGGAATGTTGATTCCCGCCTCTTCAAGTTGCTCGGCTTTGTGTCCGAAGTCCGAAACATATTGCGTCATCGTTATATGCGACTTTTTCTCCATTCGCAGCAGTTGTTTGTACAACGCAGCCTTTCTTACCGGGCCTCGAGACTCGAATACTGCTTTCAGCGCATCCCAAGCCTCCTTTGACGTTGCAGCTCGCTTTGTGTGATTCAGTTGGCTATACGTAACGGATAAATTTACCAACGCTAATGCTTTTGAGTCTTTCTTTATCCAATCTTCTGGATTCTGCTCTGGTTTCACTAAACTGCCATTTACATACGGCCATAAATCATTAAACACGAGAACACTTTTCATTTGAGTTTTCCAGAGATCATAGTTTTCCTCTGTAAGTTTCTCGATGTTTGAAAAACCAGTAGCGGTAGCCATTTTGCTTTGTTACGCGTCTCACAATTTCACTATTTAACTGTTTATTATTTCACTGACACAAATCGCGCACGAAACGTACCTGGGGCACATAACCTGTCAGGAAATTGTGGTAACAAAAGAAACTTAATAATTTGTGTATAATAAATGGTTTATTATAAAGTTTGAATATATCAGTAAATACGCACATCTATACAGAATGGCTACTAGTTACAGACCGCGCTCAAGATGGCAGATTCACCCGCGCATCACAGCCACGAACGAACACGGACTCGTCCGAACTATAATCGATAATACAGTACATGGTCGGTAACATAGTACATGGTCGATAACTTAGAGCGCATATACGATCATACTTTAACAATATCTAACCATGAGAAAATATCAAAACTGTATAGGAAATAAAAATCTTCAGTACGAGTTTTAGTCCGATGATATAGGTTTGTGAAGAGAAGAGAATATGCGGCGCGGAAGTGTAAAATGCTATTTCTTGGAACCACACCAGGAAACGAGATTCAAAATTAGAACATGCCGAATGCTTTTTACGAAAAATTCTCTACCACATATCGTTCACACTGCATGTTATACATATGCGGAACGTATTCCGCACATTTAGTTTTAGATACATTTCGCACTTTTTTTTAACTTGATGGATTTTGTACTAAAAACTATATACAAACGAACATTTGTAACATATGTGTGTGCGTGAATGTAGTGTTGGGATGTGTTAATTAGATTAATGGGTTTACAAATTATAAATAAATGGATTTTATATAAATTATTATGATTCATATATATATATATATATATATATATATATATGTTGCAAATTTTTCAACAGTTTTTATATTTTAGATTTTAGTAAAATTTTATTATTTATTACCTAAAGTGTCCGGCATTGCTTGAGTGTTGTAAGCTTAATTACCGACCATTATATTACATATGATATGGGAGGTATTGTAGTTATACCAAATTTTACATAACGAAATTTTTACAGATAAGCACGAATTAGGCTTATAGTAACACAAATCAACTGTTTCAGCGGGAAGTCTGTGGACATGTGTAGAGCAAATTTGGCTGAATTGATTATTATAAAATTTCATATTTAAGCTTCGGGGGTGAATATTTCAGTTTGATCAACTTTTGGTATAGATTTAACAATCGAAAGTGGTAATTTACTGATGTCACTTTTATTAATTTTACGAATATTTCGCAACGAATATTTTACGAAAAAAAATGTTATACAAAATTTGCTAAAAAAGTTATAACTAACAACTTTTATTTTTTATATTTTTATGATATATGTACAATTGTACATATAATTCTGTAAATTGGTGGCATATTTATGACCAGCGATAGTTTTGTTTTTAGTTACCATGACTACAGTAGTTGTTACATAAATGTTTCTATTCCATAAATTTATTTAATATGATGGTCGGTTCTGTGGTGGCCACTGCAAATTTTTTTTTACAAGGTATTTTAATAAAAAATTATATCTTAGAATTTTTGGTATTTTTTTCTTTTGTATTTTATTCATTAGATTTATTTAGTTTTAAATTTAATCTTGCATAAATTACACATTTTTTTTTAGCTTTTATTTTTAGTTAAAATTAGAAAATTTTAAAGTATACACTAAAAGATTTTATGATATATTATGTTCTACAAATAAAATTTTATAATGCTGATATTGACAAATGTTTGTATGTATATATGTTTCTTCGGCATCTCCTTCTAGATCCCTGAACCGATTTTGATGGGAGTGGTGTCATTTTAATTGATTCATTCCCTATTTGAGAATAGGCAAGTTTCATCTTTCTACGATTTCATCTTGGTTCTCAAAAATTTGAAAAATTATGTTTAATGCTAACCTGCAAATGTCAAATGACAGCGTAGTTTCGCAGCAACGCGCGACGGGAAAGCTAGTTTAATTGTTAATTACCGTGTTAACATTAACACTATTTGACATATTATTTATATCAAATCAGTTTTGTTGTTTATTATATTATAATTTTATCAAGTTTTTATATTCGCTATATTAACTAAGGGTTTAAATTTCAAGGTCTTTATTTAATTAATTCTTCAATTATATCACAGTACAACAAATAAAAACTATTTATCAGTACTAGATAAAAAATTATATTTGATTTGCAGAGTTAAACTTTTCTTTTTTAATTTGGTTATTTATAATTCGGAAACACTTAGCAAAATAAAATATTTATTGACTCGCTCTGATACTAAATTTTTCAGTTAATTTTAAGCTGAAAAGGTACTTTATATTTCAGTAAAATATCATGCTGATTCTTATTTTCAGTATTTATACTTAAATGGTTGTATCAAATGAGTCGATCGATTTTTTCTATTTTTAATTTAATTAATTTGGTAGTAAAATATATTTTCAACGCTACCAATAGTCTCATATCCGTTCTAAGATAAATGACATGATCAGTGTCAACGCTATCTAAAAATTAATTCAATCAGATGGTCCTATCAGGACAGGACACATAATTAAACAATTAACTATTTCGGGCAGTCCCAAGATATTGTCAAAGATGAACTGTCTACATTTACAGGGTCGGATTAACTTATTATCTGATCATGCGTATTAGATTTACAAATATGTAAAAAGTTCTTCATCAATAGCAAATTTAGTTTTCGTTTTGCAGATTTAATTAAAAATCTGCTATGAATAAAGAAAATTTCACTTATCTAGCTTATTTAAAAAAAATTATTGAAGGAATTGTCCGCATTAATGTAGTATTAAAATATTAAAATATTGAAATTATTTGAAGGCTTTGTAAGTTACCAATTTTATGACGAGTGTGAATGAATTTAAAACATATACATAAATGCATCATTTCAATCATCTAGCTATCTCTCTTTAATTTCACTGTCTCACCGCCAGTAACAAAATACAGTGATAGACAAAGAGAACGAGACTATAATAGTGTTGGCGAACCGCGTGCGCGCGAAGTGTTCTGATGTACAATTAAGATTTGACGGTTAATCGTTCGTCCAAGACCAATTAACAAGACGTGCGCGCGCGCGAACGGATATACCGACAGCCACATGCTCTGTCTTTACCTCTCTCTCTCTCATTTGGATATGTGAAAGAGTTTGTCACCAGAACAATTCGACGATTCGGTTTCGGAACCAACTTGGGTTGTTAAGTATTTCAAGTATGTTTGGTAGTTTGCAGTGAATGATTGAGGGCAGAGGAAAGTGTTGGTATTTGTATTGGATGCTAGGATTTGTTGTTTTTTTCCCTATGATTTAATTGCTAAACAAGAAAAACGACTACTCACTCAGGTTCTAGTTAATAGTTTTTTTAATATTTTTCATCTTAAATACCTGCAGTTCAATATTTTGAGTTCTTTAAGCCCATCTTCAGGAACAATATTTATTATGTCTTGAAAATTAACTTTCCCATTCTCATTCTATGTTGTTGTTGTTTTTTTTTTGTTTTTGTTTACAAATTTAAAGATATTTGCATTCTCCATAGCATTAAGTGTACAAATACAAGATATTTTATTATCACTAATATCACTTACTTTTGTCAGCTAATTTTAAGTATAATTGCACCACTAAATGCATTTTTTTAAAAATTTGACATTTGATATTTATTATTAATTATTCATGATGATTATCATGACTACGATTTATTATTTTTATTGTCATTTTATTTTAATTTTATAAATAATATTAAAATTGTTTGATCTGTATACAATTTTGTATGTACCAAGATTATAATCAGCAAATATGTTCTGCGATTTGTTATAACCCTCGGATTTTACTATACCTTTTTTGGACAAATAATACCTCGGGCCGTAAACGCCTTTATTACGATTTTAATACATAAATGACTATTAATTTCTTCTGTGGAACAGAAAGTGTGATTCAGTCACCAAGTACTGAGAATGCCATGTAAGATGTATGGTGAATCATCTGCTCAGAAAATTCTATTTTCATTTTCTTAATCAACTTAATTTTCTGATTAGTTTAAAATTTTTGGAAAAATGTATTAGATATTATCTGAAATCGAACAAAATGCCGCATATTTGCATTACAAAATATTGAAAGCATTTTATCTAAAATAAAGTTTAGTATACTAATTGGACATTAAATATGGAACTGACAGGTGAATGTAATAGATATCTATATTTAAATGTAAATCTATAAAAGCTACAGAGATAAGACAATCTAAATTGCGTGTGGTATGTAACTGTGTAGGTATACATAACGACTACATAACCTACAAGCCATGCATGTTTGGTTTCAGCTCGGGATTATTCGGTAATTGTCGGTTGAACTCGGAGACCGGTTTATTCTTCTGGCGACTTCACATACAACGTTTACATCATATATATCAAGTTTGAATTTATTTATTTATACCTTACATACTTATATATTTTGTTAACATTTTTTTTTTGTTAGTTTGCATATAAAAATGTTGATAAAAATAAATTGATTGAAAATTAGATTTATTATAGTAATTAGTATTGTATTTGTTATAAATATAGTTTTTATTTTTAGTCTTTTGACATAGTTGTCTAAAATAAAATATGAGAAAGCATTCAACTGTTACATCTAATAGAAAATTTATAAATTTTTATCTATTCGGTTCACATCTGTAAGACCTGTAATCTTACAGATAATTTTGTCTTTTTCTATCAATAATCTTCTTATTGCTTTATTCATAAAACTTTTTGTTAAATAAAATAAATCATTAAAGCAAATATTATGCGATAAAATATAATTCATTCATCGTAAAACAGCAATCCCCAAGAACATGTTAAATTAAATTTGTGCAAACATGAAACAAAGAAAAGTTAAAAAGTCATTCTTTCGTAAAATATTTCTCACTTCTGAGTTCGTACACAAATAGTACAGGGATGTGGAAGATGTAAGGGTAAAAGGATTAGCGAAACCTTAATGGGAGTCCCATGAATTATTTATAGACACCCTAGTCCTGATAATCACGCCGATACCTACTGAATTATTAAATTTTTCGGGTGCTGAAAAATGTGTTTTCTAGGCCAACTTTTTCTTTATATTTAAACACCTGACATCTTTGCTAAATATTAAATATTATTTATCTTACCATGTTATTATAATCCGGAATGATTATTATGAATAATAAAATAAGTGTTGAACGCCTTAAAAGGATTATTCTGAATTTAGAAATAAGTTACTGTGAATTGACTTGGGAGAGAGAGGAGAATACAAAAGGAACTATGGTGAAAGAACTTTCGATAGGCAACTGTTCGCCTCTGATAGCTCATAGTTTAAGTTTTGTTTTGCAAAACCGCCAAATTCCATACAAACTAGATGCTCGGATTCAATATATAGACGAGTAAAGCCCAAACTATTTGAAATCGCATCACTTACTTATATAATCAATTATTAGCAAGCTTGAATTTTGCATCAATGCTTTTCTGATAAGATTCCTGAAAGAAATTCTTGAAAAAAAATTTGTTCTATTGCTTTTTCTTTGAACTTTGAAGTTTAGTGTTCTTACTAATATCCAGTGAGCGATGCATCCTTGAAGAAAAAGAAATACATTATTAATTTGGTTAATGGAGAAAGCAAAATTAACATCGTAGTTTTCAAAATTTTTTAGATTCAATATTTGAAAGCAGATTTTTTAAACATTTAGTGTTGCCTATAATTTCTGCTTAAAATATAAAATTTTTGTAAGTTTAATAAATTAAATCAAACTGTAATAATGTTTTAGTATCAACTTGAATAATTTTTTTTTTAATTCAAAGAAATTTCCATATTGCAGATAGTAGGAATTACAAGTCATGTTATAAAATTAGTAAATGTTAATTTAAAATGTCATAAACTAATTGTTTTATGATAAAAAGAAAAACAAGATTGAAAAACCACTTTTCAAAACATTTTAATTTTATCACGTACTGCAAATATTTTCATTGTAAATGCGATATTTGATACGATTTTTGTTTACGATAAGTACTTATTTTGTATTTCTTTAACCTGGAAATTCAATTCTATATGATAAATGTTTTTCAATGTTATTTATGAATAGATTTATAGAGCTAAATAAATGATATCTTTAGAAAAAAGGCAGATCACATTTTTTTTATTTTTTTTTACATTTGTTTGCCTGTCACTATAACGGAATGTTATTTAATTTTTTTTAGCTTTTAACCTAGACACAGACAAAGTTCAAACAAAGGGGTTAATAGAATAATTTGTAATTGTAAATCTGATTTGTTTGAAATGGTTCGTGATTTTAAAAACTTTTAAATTTTTAAACGAAAGCTAGGAATTCAGGGCATTAATTTGCAAATTTTTTTTTAATAATATGCACCTATAGAGAAAGAAATCTTTAGTTGATTTTCTTAATGTTTTAGTTATTTTATTTAGAGAAAATAATAATAATGTTTATAATCACCTAATAATATAATGAGATATTATTTTTTTTTAGTTTGTCATTTTTTTAATAAAATGTATGTTTTTTTATAAAATTATTACATATGTAACAAATTTCAGTAATTTTAAAATGATTTGTTCTATTTCTTTATTTGACTATAAATACTGCTTATTATAAAAACAAAAATATCTGTTTTCATTTTAAATTATTAATGTATGAAATTAAGAAAAATTATTAATTTTTTTATTGATTTCCAATAAACTAATATTAATTACAGCTTTGTTTCCAACCAGAATCCCTGATAGTACGAAACTGTCAGAAGCATGCGCAGTTTGATTTTGTCGTGTGATTTTGAGCCTTTGTGACCACTTAAATTCAAACTACGCATGCTTTTGAGAGTTTCGTACTATCAGGGATACTGGCTTGAACAGAACTACTATATACATACTTGTTTATCATATAAAATAAAAGTACTTAATAAGTCAATTTATGATATTCCTATTTAGCAGCTTATGTTGTCATCTTCTTTCAGAATTACTCTACATATCTCTCTCTCTCTCTCTCTCTCTTATTGCATCCAAACACTAACACCATCAATATCTCACATAATTTAACAATAATAATTAATTACCAATACCGTTTAAAAAATGATTAATTACCCGGCAAATTCATATTGACCAATCAAATAAAACCTAATCAAAACTTGAACAACCAGTCACGACCAACCACGAGCCAAACATATCATATCATCTATTAAATAATGAAGCTATCCCCCCGCCTTACCCCCCTCTTTTTCATACCGATAAAATGCAATGAACGTCACGCGGGGATACCTTCAAAATACTCTTTGGATTTGCTAAGCGGGACAACAAATATCGGGTACATTAATTAAAATCACCGACGAAACATCGATGGAACATGTTAGGGAAAAGTAGAAGGATGCCGGACGGGGGGAGGGAATACGTAAGTTTGACAAGCACTAGTGAGAAGGTTAACAACGATGTGAAATATGGATCGTGTTGTCAGCACAAGTGATTGCTCGGATGATTAAAGACCTAGATCATCCGATAGATTATGTGGCTGGAGGTATTTATGTCGGATGTTGTTTTTTTTTTGTTTTGATATGCTTACTAAAGATTCTTTTTTGGTAATTATTATTTTGGTAAGGTGTTTAAATGAATTGTCTAACTGAATTTTTTTGTTAATTGACCTGTTTCCTAGTTTTTTATTTATTTTTAATTATCTAAAATCTACAATAAAAAGCAAATTGGGTATTAATGGCGCTATTCTGGTCAATAAATTTACCTAAATCTTTAAATTTAAAGAACTTTAAGTAAATTTTGATTCTGGTCAATAATTTAAGTGTAAAATCTGTAGCTTAAATTCCTTTAAATTTAAATGGCATATATGTTCAGAATTGCTCAATTTAAATTTATTCAAGTCGCTTTTTTTAGTTTTAAGTTACAGTGGTTTATTTTTTATTTTTTTGGTAGTGCTTATCTATAGAGGCTGGAATTCTGTATTTCTATAATGCAAATATACAGGGTGAGGCAACACTTACATTCACTCGATTTATTTCTGTAGCCATAAGAGATACGCAAAAATTTTGTTAACAAAAGTTGTTTGGGACACCCGGGCCATCAATGTTCCGTCATTGGATAATTCCGGTTCTATACCGGAAATGAATTGCAACGCCACCTTTGATATTTTTAAATTGCACCATATAATTTTTCCTACAGTTTTAGGTTGCTTTTTTAATTCTCTTTTCAGATATGTAACATATTCATAGGCTAACAAAACAAATTTTTTGAGAAAATCGTCAAAAATATCTGAGAACAGTTGTTATCTCTTGTGCTGCTAACTAAACGTGTGTTTTCATTTAATTCCAATTACTAAATATATACTATTTGTAAAAGAAGTCACTTAGTTTGAGTTTAGTATAGGTTTTTTTTTATAAATAGAGGTCAATACGAATGAATGTGGTGTATGT
>CAWYQG010000409.1:0-86870 GCA_963966155.1 Clivina fossor | reverse complement strand
GCCTTAAATTTTTTTATAACAAAAATATTAAAAATTAAACTATTTAAAAGAATTAATTCGGATTAATTATAAATTTACTAGTATTAATAATTATCTACAAAATAATAATTAATGCAATAAATACTTTTGTCACGAATTAGAAGCTAGTGAAATTTAAGGATTATATTTAAAAAAAGCTAATTTTTTTCAATCAAAATTTAAAACAATAGTATATACCTAATTGCTATAAATTTGTAGTTTTAATTTTTGGATTAATTATTTTCAATAAAATAGAGAATCAGTGATATTTAAAAAATTCTTCAGATAAGAACCTTTTTTACTTTTTACTTGGCACACGCGTTAGATAAGATTTTCCGGTAAAAAAGTGTAGGTACATTTTTAAGTTCAATAAAATGCATTGTTTAACATAGACATTATGATCCATATTCATAGCTTCTGTTACAGCACTTTTTGTTTAAAGCAGTCCCAATTTCCATAATAATTTTTTGCTTTTATTATATATCAAATATAAACTATCTCAAAATTAAATTCTTTTTTATATATTTAAAATTTTAAAATATAAATTGTACAGATCTAAAATTATTTTAAATAAATACTTAAAAACACTTTATTTAAATGTACCCTAAAATGGAATACAAAAACGGGCTTCTATATTTTGTATTTAATAAAATTAAAATTGAATTGAAAACAAACAAAATATAAGTTAATTTAATCAATAAAACTAATTTGGTATCTGCTTGCGATTTTCTTAAATTTACAAATGTCGGTTTGTTTCATTCTATATCACAGTATTTTTAAAAATATGCCGCCGGACATTTTGCCACGGACGTTTTACCGCCGGGACATTTTGCCGCCGGGACATTTTGCCGCCGAGATGTTTTGCCGCCGGGACATTTTACCGCCAGGCAAGTATTAGCCATAGCTTTCGGTAGAAGACAAATACTTAAACCAACCTATTAACCTAACCTAACCTAACCAATATTTCATCGAATTATCTCTTCTTTTGCTTTCTACCGAAAGCTACGCCTAATACTTTCCTGGCGGTAAAATGTCCCGGCGGCAAAACATCTCGGCGGCAAAATGTCCCGGCGGTAAAACGTCCGTGGCAAAATGTCCGGCGGCAAAACGCTCCGGTCCCCAGCTTTTACTGTAGTAATAAATAATGTAAATAATAAATGGTTTTAAAGATATTAAAGTGGTTTAATATCTACCCAATTCTGTATAATTATTACTCCTTTTATTTTATTTTAAAATATTTCTCACTTAATCTCAACTTCTCTTGAAGTCGACAATATTTTTGTAACATTAGTAGATAATTAACGTTATAATATAATTTTGTACTAGCTAAAAATAAAAAAAAGCAATATCTATAGTTTTTAAAATACATTTCAAGTATCACATATACATTTTATGTATGATTATAGGGCAAACTATAACAATAGTATTAGATTTATTTAAGGAGAATATAAATAAATCTTTATTTTTATAAAAATGTTATTATTAAATAATCTAAATTAAATTTAATAAATAGTCGGTAACTTCTATCTCATTTTAAACTCTGGTGTTCTGTATTAAAACATAATCAGGTTTAATAAAACTTATATGTTACTAATTCTGTTTGTATATTTGGATATACAAACATTTGCAAATTTCTATTTTGTCTCATTCTTGTTTGGTTTTGTCTATTTAAAATTTCGAATATCAGTTTTTTACTTATCAACTAAAAAAGTTTAATAAGTATATTTATTTTGTCAAGGAATGTCAAATAGCAGTTTATATTTTTTTCAAGTACATTTACTGTATTGTTTTTTACATTATATAATTATATTTTACAAAAAAACTTATTTGATGTACCTAGTTTTAAATTTATCATTTCAAAATTTAACTCTTAATGAATGAATGATATTCTGTTTTGGAAATACATTACTTAAAGAATTTTTTACTTTTTTGAACAATTGTTTATATTCTAGGTATTAAGGGGGGGAGGCACATAATAATATAAATTTTACATAAATTTTGTTTTCGGTTTTGCTGAAAATTATATGAATTTATCTATTTTGAATGGGATGACCTATATATATATATATATATATATATATATATATATATATATACATATATATATATATATATATACATATATATATATATATATATATATATATACATATATATATATATATATATATATATATATATATATATATACATATATATATATATATATATATATATATATATATATACATATATATATATATATATATATATATATATATATATACATATATATATATATATATATATATATATATATATATATATACTCAAATATAATCATAAAGGAATAATCTGAAAATGAAAAAATCATATCGCCTCAACCTGGGATCGAACCAGGGTCCTTTCGCTTGCCGGGCGAATGCTCTACCACTGAGCTATCGAGACCATTACAGATCGAGCGAATGAAACCTAATCATTTTCAGTACACATTCTATTCATAATTTTTCATAGTCAACAAATACGCAATATCATTAATTTTTAATGTCTAAATACATAGAATAGAATGTGTACTGAAAATGATTAGGTTTCATTCGCTCGATCTGTAATGGTCTCGATAGCTCAGTGGTAGAGCATTCGCCCGGCAAGCGAAAGGACCCTGGTTCGATCCCAGGTTGAGGCGATATGATTTTTTCATTTTCAGATTATTCCTTTATGATTATATTTGAGTATTAACTGTATTTAAATGATATATCTATCAACTAACCAGATTAATGAATTATATATATATATATATATATATATATATATATATATATATATAAATAAGTCCTTCATATACTTCAGATAAATCTGAATTTAGGTTATGAAGCTGTGTATGTGTATGTGTATGTGTATGTGTATGTGTACTGAAAATGATTAGGTTTC
Source organism: Clivina fossor (assembly GCA_963966155.1). Lineage (NCBI taxonomy): Eukaryota > Metazoa > Arthropoda > Insecta > Coleoptera > Carabidae > Clivina > Clivina fossor. The sequence continues at coordinate 83,945 of CAWYQG010000409.1, read as the reverse complement.
ATTCGCTCGATCTGTAATGGTCTCGATAGCTCAGTGGTAGAGCATTCGCCCGGCAAGCGAAAGGACCCTGGTTCGATCCCAGGTTGAGGCGATATGATTTTTTCATTTTCAGATTATTCCTTTATGATTATATTTGAGTATTAACTGTATTTAAATGATATATCTATCAACTAACCAGATTAATGAATTATATATATATATATATATATATATATATATATATATATATAAATAAGTCCTTCATATACTTCAGATAAATCTGAATTTAGGTTATGAAGCTGTGTATGTGTATTTGTGTTTGTGTGTGTGTGTGTGTGTGTGTGTTTGCTCGTTAGTCAAAATTTTCTGATTGTAACTCCATCTAGACGGTTGAACCGTTTTTTCTTTTAAATTTCTGGGTAGCTTCATTTAGTGACCAAGATAGTCATGTGAATCTATTTTGTTCCAGTGATGCCAACTTTCCGACAAAAAATTACTAAGCATTTTAAAAATTCATTATCGCCACATTATTTTCACAATTTTAATCTAATTTTAACATATTCTCCTAATCTCCACATAAATAATAAAATTCAAATAAAATACAATGTTGCTAACTTTCCAAAAAAAAAATACTGAAATATTTTAAAATTAATAATGGCTACATCATTTAATCGATTTTAATAAAATTTTCACAAAAGGTTCTTCTAGTGCCCACATAAATTTTATAACTTTTATAACCCTTGAAACGAGTATACCAAACAGACAATTCAATATATCTTATATTTATTAGTATAGCTCAACCCGCATTTCAACAATATACCGTTTTTATACTAGACTTTCCTAATGGAGCAGAATTTATTTTGTCTCAGCGGGTGTCTCGTTACTAGTTAAGACGTCGGAAAATTACGATATTATCCAGACAATAAAATATTGTTTGGTTTTTGGAAATACGCGATAATAGATACTTAGAATTTAATTGTTAATTTTAATGTTAATTTTTATAAGGTTTTAACAATTTTTAAAGAATTTTAACCAATTTTGCATTTCTTTTTTGACATTTTTGAAAAGTTTTGTTATTTATTACAAGGTTTTTTAATGATTTTTAGGAAAATTAAATATTGACATTTTAGAAAAATTTTGGTATTTTTTACAGGCCTTTTAAAAACTTTATAAGAATTTAAACTAATTTTGCAAAAAATTTAAATATTGACATTTTTCAAAGATTTTGTTTTTTTTACAAGGTTTTAAAATTTGAACAATTTTATGAAATTAATTTAAATACTATTAACATTTTTAAAAAATTTATTATTTTACAAGGCTTTAACAATTTTCACTAACACTTAATGTATAGGTAAATTCTAATCAAATAAGTGAATCTGATGAATATTAGTAGTAAAATTTTTGCATTACATATAAATATACACAATAATACACAGTAATAAAAAACTAGTTTGTTAAATTAACAAAAGTTGAACAAACTTTGCTATTCTAGGTGGTTCACTATCTAACAGAATATAATAAAATACATTACTACAAAAAACTAACAATAAACAAAAAAAAAATGATAAAAATTAATATATTCTATCTCGTTATATTTTAACAAAATTAAAAATTTTAATAACACAATATAACACGCATTTTTTAACGTTATTTTATTATCATAATGAGAATGTTAAATTAACTGCTAGTTTGTGCAAAATTGTTTTACTTTATCAAAATAGCGTATTAAGAGAAATATTTCGTATTTTATAAAGAAAAAAAATAACTACTCAGAGGTGTGTTTGAAAATATATTTTAGTAAAAAAATTTCAGAACTCATACTATTAAAATAAAACTGTTTTAGGATAAAGTTTAAGCGTATCATAATATTGATATTACGTTGTTACTATATTGCCTATAAGTATAGAAGGTGAGGTAATTATGCGTTACAAGTACAAAAATATGAATATTGTTAAATACTAATACTAATAGTTACTATACACGTCATTAGTGGTATTGTACCAAACATGACTACATAGGTAAGTGTATTTAATTTGACATCTCCGACGGCCATATTGAAAATTATTAAGTTTAGTTAATTGTCAATTGAATTGGTTAGTTTCGCTTGAATTTTATTATTGACATGCTGGTCAGAAATTATATATCCAATCAAAGAAATCTTAAGTCTCTATTGGAATGTATTTTATTTATTTTTAGTTCAGAGCTTCGTTTTGGTTGTCTGAAGTAAAAATATGTCTTTTCACATATTAGAAATAAGAATATTTTTGGTTTGTTTATCACCAAATTTTGTTACTATACTAAACTAAAAATAAATAAAAATAAAAATATACCAGATATTCATAACCGGTTACCTACGGCTTGTTGTAGAAAATTATATTTGTTAGTCATATTTCTTTTAACAAATATGCGTAATTTATAACCACGTTGGGTGGTGTATATTTACATTTCTATCACTTTTTCACACAATATTCATTGATCAAATTTAAGCGAAAATATACACAGTCATTATATAATTTTTAATATAGCTACCGGTGCTATACTTGATGCTGCCACCAGTGGTGTATATAATAAGTAACTACTGTATAATGATGTTCACATTATTGTACTAGTTACATAATTATTTTTTTTGTATAGGAAAAACATTATCAATATTTTGATACGCATGAAGAAACATTTTTAATTATACTGTGAATTAAATGATTATTATATAATTAAATAATATATCTAATTATATCTAACTAATCTATAGATAACATATATATATATATATATATATATATATATATATATATATATAAAAATTTTATTCCTATTTTTTAGTTCTATATTATACTTCTAATCTTGTTTGAATTGTTTCTTTAATGAGGCAACTTTTGTTACTTTTGTTGATTCTAATAGTTAAGTTAAGTTATGCCGATGTCACACTATCATTCATATGAATGATGGTGAATGATAAAGAAGAAGAGATTTTGATGGTAAATGACAAAGTGAGTGTTGGATATGTCACACTGTTTGATGAGAAAATTGATGAAACTGATTTCTTCTTCATATTTTTCTGAATATTATTATTTGTTTGACATTTGTATTTTAACCTAGTTTGATCCAAAGTATAGCTCCTTTGACTTACAACTGATTTGAATTAAAAATGAGTACAAGCGGTAGTACTACAAGTGTTAGTACCATAGAAAATGTTATAATAATTTTCATCATTTTCCTTGAAAAATGCGATTTTCTCTTATTTCACACATATATTTTATTTGAAAAAAATTATGATTAATCTTTATTACAATTAAAAACATATATATTTTTTGGAAATCAAAATAATAATAAACAATGAAAATATTGACATTTACATATTTGATTAATTTTTTTTATATGCTAATTCTGTAAATATATAAAAATTGTTATTAAATTATTAATTGTACATAAATTAGCAAATTTTTCTAATAAATAGTTACCATAAATTAATATAAAGTATTAAACGAATAAATCGAATGTAAAATTATTCATTTTTGAATTCCCACCACCTGTCTGAATATAGAATAATGAAGTGAGTCGCATAGTGCCGTGAATGATACAGATTGACAAAAAATAGCGGCCCGCTAAAATTTCATCAGTGACGGATCACTTCTTCTTCTTTATCAATCACCATCATTCATATGAATGATAGTGTGACATCGGCATTAAGTTAATCTTTATCAAGGGTAAATATGTTGTAATCTATATATTGCTTATAACTATATATATATATATATATATATATATATATATATATATATATATATACATATAGTATAATATAAAATTTATTATTAAAATTAGGCAAAATTCTCGAGAAATATCAAAAAAAAGTTATAATTATTGAATAAATAAATAAAAGTATATTTTTTCGTTTGAAACACTTGAATCGAAAACAAATAATAAAATGCAGAAAGCAATTTTTATCATGTTTCGCTTAGATTGCTTAGCTTTGGCTGTCATTATCTAAGCTCAACACAAGCTCACATTTCGCCTCTCATAACATAATAATATACTATGTTTTTTTTTAAATTTAATTTAATTTAAAGTTGAGTTCAAAATATTATGAAAAAATGAAAAACAAAGTCAAATTTATAATGCTATGTCACAAATTGCCATCTATGCATGGAATTGTGCGCATGCGCATATTGTTTGTGTACGCATCAGTTTGTGATATTATGTAGCAGCAGCAGCTTGTCTGCGTTAGTTATAGTTAGTTTCTATTCTGTTCTTGTATCGAACTGAAGAGCTTTTTCCTGTTCGCGTTTATATTTGGTTTTCGTGGTTTGTCTTCAGTTGAAAAAGAAGAGGGTAAGTTTACTTTTCTTAGTTTCCTACTTACTTGTGCAGGTATCTAAATCAGCTGGGCTAAAGTTTATACAATAAATGTAATTTTATTATTATTTCATAAAAGTATATCAATATATATATAATATATATATAATGTATATATATATATATATATATATATATATATATATATATATATATATATATGTTCAGACCAGGCATTGCCATCTGTTGGCAAGTGACTGACATGTACTCGTCTGACTTAAATGTTCACGTTTCGTTATCATGTTAAGACCGCCGCGCCATCTGTTGGCCACTAGCGCGTACAAATCGTAACACATTTCATATTCTTATCAAGCTTCGTATGACGCCCGCATTCAGTACAAGTTTCGCTTCGCATCCGCAAGCATTCATAAGAGTTCATATCCGGCCGTGAACGAGTCAACATCTCCACGCTGTGCTGTTGAACGAAAACGCACATTTCATCTCATCAAATATCATTCGCAGCAAGTATTATTATATATTCTACGTCGTTTGTACTAAACACGCAAGTTATGCTACGTTATTTTCGCTTACGGACGACTTGTCGTGTGATTCTGTCAACACGTATTGAAATATTATCGCTCGCTTAAAACACGCATGGTTTTATATACGCTAGCTTGCATCACGCTACTTACTATATCAAAATAGATTCGCTTTTATCCGCTATACTACACATATTACGCAGAAGTATATCATTTCTACTATTAATTGTGATTAACTGATTGTAAATTACAAGATATCACATTTCCGCATGGTTCATCGAACACGTGGTGAAATAACCTTCAAATATTTAAGGAAAGTACAACATATTTTATTCTTTGTGATTTACATGTTATTATTTACAATTACAAACGCTTGTATACCTGTTACACATAGAATTATTCCAATTCTATGCGCTTGCAGTATCATTATTCCGCATTTCATGTACTCTGCTTACATTAGTGTCGCATCACTCGCATTTCTCATTCACGCTTGCATTTTTGTGTTTGCAACATTTATTCTCATATTTAGTTGCAGATTCTTCTCTTTATTTGTGCTTTATTAATTGTTCTGGAAGCTTATTAACACTAATTCTCGCTCAACACTCGTTGAAGATTTGACGATTGATACACATTCACGCATAGCTCCAAACACACACCGCAGAAGCACCAAGCTTACGTTAATTGAAGTACACGCATCTCGAAAGCTCTCACACTAACTACACAATAGTACGCTGAATTGTAAGGTATCTAACCGCATATTCATTACGGATCTGTACTACATTATATAAACGTAAGTCGCTTTTACATTATTCATTATAATCGTGCAGTAATTGTGCTGACACTTGACTTGCTACAACTTATTGGTTTAATTTACCTCGCCTACCGTCCCGCACTCCTATACCTCAGTTGTGGGCCAACCTCTTTCCTCATTTCTTCCTAGAGCTACCACTTCTTGTACAAGCCCTATCTATCGCTCGGATAGGTGAAGATCGTCTCTGATCCTTATCCATCCTCTTATTTATCAATTAATTAGTTCTATTCAGCAAGTTACGCACGCTTACTTCATATTTACGCCGCAATACAGTCCACTAGCTCGCTACATCACCGCACACACGCCGCATCGCCTTTTTTAGGAACTCGAGCACTTGCCCACAGACACAACTAGTGTTTCGTGGTCGCCAAGCCAGCACCGGGTCCCAACATTTGGTCCTTCGAGCCGGATGGGCGGGTCACAACCCTAGTGACGTGTGCCCCATCATTTGGACCTACGATCATTGGATGGACAAGTCACAACCTGTTGACGTGTGCCACATCATTTGAATCTGCACCGAATTGGCAGGTTACAACCTACGCTACGTGTGCACCATCATTCGAACCTTCGATAGCCGCTAGGCAAGTCACAACTCGTTTGACGTGTCTTCATCATTGATCATTTGCGCTCTGAACATGATCAAACGCTATATTTACGCATTCTAAACGGAATTCGCTTCGCAGTCGTCACGCTGTGCACATACAATGCACATCAGCTGTCGCAACATTAGCTCATCAGCAGCCAACGCATATATGACGTTCAATTCGAACTCGTATCACTTGCTCATCAGCAGCAACCGCATATATGACGTTCAACTCGAACTCGTATCACTAGCTCATCAGCAGCAACCGCATATACTACGTTCAACAAGAACTGGTATCACTAGCTCATCAGTAGCAACCGCATATACTACGTTCAACAAGAACTGGTATCACTTGCTCATCTGCAGCAAACGCAATTACGTTCAACTAGAACTCGCCTCATTTGCTCATCAGCAGCAAACGCATATTCACGTTCAACTAGAACTCGCAACATTCGCTCATCAGCAGCAAACGCTATCACGTTCATCTAGAACTCGCAACGCACGCTCATCAGCAGCAAACGCAATCACGTTCATCTAGAACTCGCATCACTTGCTCATCAGTAGCAACCGCATATACTACGTTCAACAAGAACTGGTATCACTTGCTCATCAGCAGCAAACGCATTAATCACGTTCATCTAGAACTCGCATCACTTGCTCATCAGCAGCAAACGCATCTTCACGTTCATCTAGAACTCGCTTCACTAGCTCATCAGCAGCAAACGCATTAATCACGTTCATCTAGAACTCGCAACGCACGCTCATCAGTAGCAAACGCATATCAAGTTCATCACGAACACGCCTCATTCGCTCATCAGCAGCAACCGCATATACTACGTTCAACAAGAACTGGTATCACTCGCTCATCAGCAGCAAACGCTATCACGTTCTACAAGAACTCGCTTCACTCGCTCATCAGCAGCAGCCGCATTCACGTTCATCTAGAACACGCCTCACTTGCTCATCTGCAGCAAACGCATTCACGTTCATCTAGAACTCGCTTCACTAGCTCATCAGCAGCAAACGCATTAATCACGTTCATCTAGAACTCGCAACGCACGCTCATCAGCAGCAACCGCATATATCAAGTTCTACAAGAACTCGCAACGCACGCTCATACGAAGCCAACGCATTTATATTTCTATTTTCTTTTATTCAAACCGCAATTCGCATCACATTCTCATCATGACTGAGTTACTAGCTCCGTCTGTACGCCGCAAGTTTTGTCAACTGTTTGTAGACAATCTACAGTCTCTAATCACACAGGTTGCAGATCCACAAAAGGTCATAGAAGCACGCTCCCAGTTTAAGTTGCTTCCGAAACGCATTCGTGAGTTTGAAGACCATCACACTCAAATCATGATCCATTCAAGTAACATTTCCAATCAGGATCAGCTTTACGCTGAATATAATGACTTCATGGATTCTGTACGTGTCATACAAGCAGCATTCACGCAACCTCCATTCTACGAGCAACCGGCTCTGGATACCAGCGTTGCAAATATCGCATTCATATCGCAGACGTTGTCACAGTCATACACGCACGCAAAACTTCCGAAATTGGATTTACCTCAATTTTCTGGTGAGATCGCTAATTGGAACTCGTTTTTTGATATATTTTGCAGCTCCGTCCATGACAATGACAGTCTACGACCAGTTCAAAAATTCCAATATTTAAAATCTATTGTAAAAGAAGAACCGCTCGCTCTAATCAAGAACTTATCGCTCACAGATGATAATTACTCGATCGCTATTAAATTATTAACTGATCGCTACGCTCAGAGAAGATTAATATCATCTTATCATATTCAAGCGCTAATAGAATTGCCAAAGCCAATTCCAATGACTTATGATCACGCCACAACATTCATTGCTGCAATCAGAGAGCACACTGAAGCATTAAGGGCAAACCACGAACCTGTCGATGAATGGAGTCCAGTATTAACTTTTATTCTGCTCACTAAACTCGACACAAAAATTCGCAACAGCTTTGAACGCAATTTATCGAAAGATAATTTACCTAATCTCGCTGATTTCCTAGAATTTTTAGATAAATTTATACAATCTCAGCAGTGGCAATGTATTGACAAACCACTCACTCAAGCAGATACATCACGATCCTCCGATCAGACAAATCGCACGTCATTCCAGGCAAATCGCACGACATTCAACACATCATCATTTGTATCAACTGTAAACACAAGTAAGTGTATCGCTTGCTTCAATCCGCATGCATTGTACAAATGTTTCAAGTTTCAATCTATGGAACCAATCAAGCGATTTGAGATGATACGCACCAACAATTGTTGCCGTAACTGCTTATCAGCAATACATGCTACGTCTACTTGCAAATCAAAATTCAACTGTCGCAAATGCAATAAACGACATCACACGCTCCTGCACTTTGAACGAGTTGAAAAGTCAACAAACGCTTTAAGTCAGCCGCAAGTTGCGGACAACGCAATCAACAACAGTCCGTCAACTTCTCCTATGCCTATGATAGCAGGTACAACTCTTACTTCATCACTTTCGCACAGCACGGCACTTTCAGCAGTTCTGTTAGGTACAGCTATTGTACGTATTCAAGATTCACTAGGATCATGGCAATCAGTACGTGCACTTTTAGATAGTGGAAGCGAATCTTCATACATTTCTGAAAATTGTTCCAATCGTCTACAATTACCAATACATTCTGCAAACATCGTCGTTTCAGGATTTGGAAACGCTACAGCTCTGAACAACATTCGAGGCACTACAACAATTCATCTATGCTCTTCGCACAATGCTTCATCAGCATACACGCTCTCCGCAGTCATTGTTTCGCAAATCATCCAAGATTTACCAAAGGCGCAACTTTCTTCCGATTTACTTCGCCAATTTCAACATCTACAGTTAGCTGATCCAGACTTTGTAACACCGGCGCCCATTGAATTGTTAATTGGTGCTGATCTATACTTCAATCTTCTCACTGGTCACAAGCAAACCACTGCGAATTGTCCGACCGCTATGGAAACCTCATTGGGTTGGATTGTTTCTGGACCAATCTGTTCGCTAACCGCATCAAGCGTTATCACATGTTTGACGGTTCAGAACCCGTTTTCGCCAGCATTATCGGAAATTTCGGAACGTGAAGACGCTGCCACGATCGCTACACTGTCAAGTTTAGATCATCTATCCAACAATATCTTTTCATCTCAGCATAGAAGATTAGAATCAGGACGCTATATGATTCCGCTTTTTCTTAAAGAATATCCTCCTAAGTTAGGAAATTCATACGCGAACGCACTTAGATGTTTTAATATTTTTCAATGTCGCCTACCATCTGACAGTCACTTACAATTGGAATATTGCAAATATATTGCTGATTACTTAGAACAAAATCACTTGTTATTATCTCGCTTAATAAAATATTTGTTAGACACCGTAACATTGTCTTTCTTTAATATTTTAGCGTCGTCCGATTCTACAATCACTCTGTCATGGGTTCGGACACCACCATACAAATGGAAAACTTTTGTAACCAGCCAAGTTTCTGAAATTCAACAGAATCTTCTGCAAAATATGTGGCATCATATTTCGTCGGAAGACAATCCTGCTGACTATAAACTTCTACATCAATATTCCAACTTAAATCACCTGTTAAGTATTACTGCACTCTGCATCAGATTTTACAAAAGGTTAAAATTGAAGGAAGCAATATCATCGCCTGCACTATTAGCATCAGAACTCGATAACGCCTCAATCACATGGGTGAAAATTACGCAACTTGAAGCATTCGCTGATGACATCGCAAAATTTGAGAATGAAATTCGAAATTCCAGCCTAAGTGTTTCTCATAAACAACCTATACTGCTACCATTACGTCATCGCTTAACCGATCTTGTCATCGATTATTATCATCAGAAATATCTTCACTCAGTTTATAAGTATAATACAGTTTAATAAGTATATTTATTTTGTCAAGGAATGTCAAATAGCAGTTTATATTTTTTTCAAGTACATTTACTGTATTGTTTTTTACATTATATAATTATATTTTACAAAAAAACTTATTTGATGTACCTAGTTTTAAATTTATCATTTCAAAATTTAACTCTTAATGAATGAATGATATTCTGTTTTGGAAATACATTACTTAAAGAATTTTTTACTTTTTTGAACAATTGTTTATATTCTAGGTATTAAGGGGGGGAGGCACATAATAATATAAATTTTACATAAATTTTGTTTTCGGTTTTGCTGAAAATTATATGAATTTATCTATTTTGAATGGGATGACCTATATATATATATATATATATATATATACATATATATATATATATATATATACATATATATATATATATATATATATATATATATATATATATATATATACATATATATATATATATATATATATATATATACATATATATATATATATATATATATATATATATATATATATACATATATATATATATATATATATATATATATATATATATATATACTCAAATATAATCATAAAGGAATAATCTGAAAATGAAAAAATCATATCGCCTCAACCTGGGATCGAACCAGGGTCCTTTCGCTTGCCGGGCGAATGCTCTACCACTGAGCTATCGAGACCATTACAGATCGAGCGAATGAAACCTAATCATTTTCAGTACACATTCTATTCATAATTTTTCATAGTCAACAAATACGCAATATCATTAATTTTTAATGTCTAAATACATAGAATAGAATGTGTACTGAAAATGATTAGGTTTCATTCGCTCGATCTGTAATGGTCTCGATAGCTCAGTGGTAGAGCATTCGCCCGGCAAGCGAAAGGACCCTGGTTCGATCCCAGGTTGAGGCGATATGATTTTTTCATTTTCAGATTATTCCTTTATGATTATATTTGAGTATTAACTGTATTTAAATGATATATCTATCAACTAACCAGATTAATGAATTATATATATATATATATATATATATATATATATATATATATAAATAAGTCCTTCATATACTTCAGATAAATCTGAATTTAGGTTATGAAGCTGTGTATGTGTATGTGTATGTGTATGTGTATGTGTACTGAAAATGATTAGGTTTCATTCGCTCGATCTGTAATGGTCTCGATAGCTCAGTGGTAGAGCATTCGCCCGGCAAGCGAAAGGACCCTGGTTCGATCCCAGGTTGAGGCGATATGATTTTTTCATTTTCAGATTATTCCTTTATGATTATATTTGAGTATTAACTGTATTTAAATGATATATCTATCAACTAACCAGATTAATGAATTATATATATATATATATATATATATATATATATAAATAAGTCCTTCATATACTTCAGATAAATCTGAATTTAGGTTATGAAGCTGTGTATGTGTATTTGTGTTTGTGTGTGTGTGTGTGTGTGTGTGTTTGCTCGTTAGTCAAAATTTTCTGATTGTAACTCCATCTAGACGGTTGAACCGTTTTTTCTTTTAAATTTCTGGGTAGCTTCATTTAGTGACCAAGATAGTCATGTGAATCTATTTTGTTCCAGTGATGCCAACTTTCCGACAAAAAATTACTAAGCATTTTAAAAATTCATTATCGCCACATTATTTTCACAATTTTAATCTAATTTTAACATATTCTCCTAATCTCCACATAAATAATAAAATTCAAATAAAATACAATGTTGCTAACTTTCCAAAAAAAAAATACTGAAATATTTTAAAATTAATAATGGCTACATCATTTAATCGATTTTAATAAAATTTTCACAAAAGGTTCTTCTAGTGCCCACATAAATTTTATAACTTTTATAACCCTTGAAACGAGTATACCAAACAGACAATTCAATATATCTTATATTTATTAGTATAGCTCAACCCGCATTTCAACAATATACCGTTTTTATACTAGACTTTCCTAATGGAGCAGAATTTATTTTGTCTCAGCGGGTGTCTCGTTACTAGTTAAGACGTCGGAAAATTACGATATTATCCAGACAATAAAATATTGTTTGGTTTTTGGAAATACGCGATAATAGATACTTAGAATTTAATTGTTAATTTTAATGTTAATTTTTATAAGGTTTTAACAATTTTTAAAGAATTTTAACCAATTTTGCATTTCTTTTTTGACATTTTTGAAAAGTTTTGTTATTTATTACAAGGTTTTTTAATGATTTTTAGGAAAATTAAATATTGACATTTTAGAAAAATTTTGGTATTTTTTACAGGCCTTTTAAAAACTTTATAAGAATTTAAACTAATTTTGCAAAAAATTTAAATATTGACATTTTTCAAAGATTTTGTTTTTTTTACAAGGTTTTAAAATTTGAACAATTTTATGAAATTAATTTAAATACTATTAACATTTTTAAAAAATTTATTATTTTACAAGGCTTTAACAATTTTCACTAACACTTAATGTATAGGTAAATTCTAATCAAATAAGTGAATCTGATGAATATTAGTAGTAAAATTTTTGCATTACATATAAATATACACAATAATACACAGTAATAAAAAACTAGTTTGTTAAATTAACAAAAGTTGAACAAACTTTGCTATTCTAGGTGGTTCACTATCTAACAGAATATAATAAAATACATTACTACAAAAAACTAACAATAAACAAAAAAAAAATGATAAAAATTAATATATTCTATCTCGTTATATTTTAACAAAATTAAAAATTTTAATAACACAATATAACACGCATTTTTTAACGTTATTTTATTATCATAATGAGAATGTTAAATTAACTGCTAGTTTGTGCAAAATTGTTTTACTTTATCAAAATAGCGTATTAAGAGAAATATTTCGTATTTTATAAAGAAAAAAAATAACTACTCAGAGGTGTGTTTGAAAATATATTTTAGTAAAAAAATTTCAGAACTCATACTATTAAAATAAAACTGTTTTAGGATAAAGTTTAAGCGTATCATAATATTGATATTACGTTGTTACTATATTGCCTATAAGTATAGAAGGTGAGGTAATTATGCGTTACAAGTACAAAAATATGAATATTGTTAAATACTAATACTAATAGTTACTATACACGTCATTAGTGGTATTGTACCAAACATGACTACATAGGTAAGTGTATTTAATTTGACATCTCCGACGGCCATATTGAAAATTATTAAGTTTAGTTAATTGTCAATTGAATTGGTTAGTTTCGCTTGAATTTTATTATTGACATGCTGGTCAGAAATTATATATCCAATCAAAGAAATCTTAAGTCTCTATTGGAATGTATTTTATTTATTTTTAGTTCAGAGCTTCGTTTTGGTTGTCTGAAGTAAAAATATGTCTTTTCACATATTAGAAATAAGAATATTTTTGGTTTGTTTATCACCAAATTTTGTTACTATACTAAACTAAAAATAAATAAAAATAAAAATATACCAGATATTCATAACCGGTTACCTACGGCTTGTTGTAGAAAATTATATTTGTTAGTCATATTTCTTTTAACAAATATGCGTAATTTATAACCACGTTGGGTGGTGTATATTTACATTTCTATCACTTTTTCACACAATATTCATTGATCAAATTTAAGCGAAAATATACACAGTCATTATATAATTTTTAATATAGCTACCGGTGCTATACTTGATGCTGCCACCAGTGGTGTATATAATAAGTAACTACTGTATAATGATGTTCACATTATTGTACTAGTTACATAATTATTTTTTTTGTATAGGAAAAACATTATCAATATTTTGATACGCATGAAGAAACATTTTTAATTATACTGTGAATTAAATGATTATTATATAATTAAATAATATATCTAATTATATCTAACTAATCTATAGATAACATATATATATATATATATATATATATAAAAATTTTATTCCTATTTTTTAGTTCTATATTATACTTCTAATCTTGTTTGAATTGTTTCTTTAATGAGGCAACTTTTGTTACTTTTGTTGATTCTAATAGTTAAGTTAAGTTATGCCGATGTCACACTATCATTCATATGAATGATGGTGAATGATAAAGAAGAAGAGATTTTGATGGTAAATGACAAAGTGAGTGTTGGATATGTCACACTGTTTGATGAGAAAATTGATGAAACTGATTTCTTCTTCATATTTTTCTGAATATTATTATTTGTTTGACATTTGTATTTTAACCTAGTTTGATCCAAAGTATAGCTCCTTTGACTTACAACTGATTTGAATTAAAAATGAGTACAAGCGGTAGTACTACAAGTGTTAGTACCATAGAAAATGTTATAATAATTTTCATCATTTTCCTTGAAAAATGCGATTTTCTCTTATTTCACACATATATTTTATTTGAAAAAAATTATGATTAATCTTTATTACAATTAAAAACATATATATTTTTTGGAAATCAAAATAATAATAAACAATGAAAATATTGACATTTACATATTTGATTAATTTTTTTTATATGCTAATTCTGTAAATATATAAAAATTGTTATTAAATTATTAATTGTACATAAATTAGCAAATTTTTCTAATAAATAGTTACCATAAATTAATATAAAGTATTAAACGAATAAATCGAATGTAAAATTATTCATTTTTGAATTCCCACCACCTGTCTGAATATAGAATAATGAAGTGAGTCGCATAGTGCCGTGAATGATACAGATTGACAAAAAATAGCGGCCCGCTAAAATTTCATCAGTGACGGATCACTTCTTCTTCTTTATCAATCACCATCATTCATATGAATGATAGTGTGACATCGGCATTAAGTTAATCTTTATCAAGGGTAAATATGTTGTAATCTATATATTGCTTATAACTATATATATATATATATATATATATATATATATATATATATATACATATAGTATAATATAAAATTTATTATTAAAATTAGGCAAAATTCTCGAGAAATATCAAAAAAAAGTTATAATTATTGAATAAATAAATAAAAGTATATTTTTTCGTTTGAAACACTTGAATCGAAAACAAATAATAAAATGCAGAAAGCAATTTTTATCATGTTTCGCTTAGATTGCTTAGCTTTGGCTGTCATTATCTAAGCTCAACACAAGCTCACATTTCGCCTCTCATAACATAATAATATACTATGTTTTTTTTTAAATTTAATTTAATTTAAAGTTGAGTTCAAAATATTATGAAAAAATGAAAAACAAAGTCAAATTTATAATGCTATGTCACAAATTGCCATCTATGCATGGAATTGTGCGCATGCGCATATTGTTTGTGTACGCATCAGTTTGTGATATTATGTAGCAGCAGCAGCTTGTCTGCGTTAGTTATAGTTAGTTTCTATTCTGTTCTTGTATCGAACTGAAGAGCTTTTTCCTGTTCGCGTTTATATTTGGTTTTCGTGGTTTGTCTTCAGTTGAAAAAGAAGAGGGTAAGTTTACTTTTCTTAGTTTCCTACTTACTTGTGCAGGTATCTAAATCAGCTGGGCTAAAGTTTATACAATAAATGTAATTTTATTATTATTTCATAAAAGTATATCAATATATATATAATATATATATAATGTATATATATATATATATATATATATATATATATATATATGTTCAGACCAGGCATTGCCATCTGTTGGCAAGTGACTGACATGTACTCGTCTGACTTAAATGTTCACGTTTCGTTATCATGTTAAGACCGCCGCGCCATCTGTTGGCCACTAGCGCGTACAAATCGTAACACATTTCATATTCTTATCAAGCTTCGTATGACGCCCGCATTCAGTACAAGTTTCGCTTCGCATCCGCAAGCATTCATAAGAGTTCATATCCGGCCGTGAACGAGTCAACATCTCCACGCTGTGCTGTTGAACGAAAACGCACATTTCATCTCATCAAATATCATTCGCAGCAAGTATTATTATATATTCTACGTCGTTTGTACTAAACACGCAAGTTATGCTACGTTATTTTCGCTTACGGACGACTTGTCGTGTGATTCTGTCAACACGTATTGAAATATTATCGCTCGCTTAAAACACGCATGGTTTTATATACGCTAGCTTGCATCACGCTACTTACTATATCAAAATAGATTCGCTTTTATCCGCTATACTACACATATTACGCAGAAGTATATCATTTCTACTATTAATTGTGATTAACTGATTGTAAATTACAAGATATCACATTTCCGCATGGTTCATCGAACACGTGGTGAAATAACCTTCAAATATTTAAGGAAAGTACAACATATTTTATTCTTTGTGATTTACATGTTATTATTTACAATTACAAACGCTTGTATACCTGTTACACATAGAATTATTCCAATTCTATGCGCTTGCAGTATCATTATTCCGCATTTCATGTACTCTGCTTACATTAGTGTCGCATCACTCGCATTTCTCATTCACGCTTGCATTTTTGTGTTTGCAACATTTATTCTCATATTTAGTTGCAGATTCTTCTCTTTATTTGTGCTTTATTAATTGTTCTGGAAGCTTATTAACACTAATTCTCGCTCAACACTCGTTGAAGATTTGACGATTGATACACATTCACGCATAGCTCCAAACACACACCGCAGAAGCACCAAGCTTACGTTAATTGAAGTACACGCATCTCGAAAGCTCTCACACTAACTACACAATAGTACGCTGAATTGTAAGGTATCTAACCGCATATTCATTACGGATCTGTACTACATTATATAAACGTAAGTCGCTTTTACATTATTCATTATAATCGTGCAGTAATTGTGCTGACACTTGACTTGCTACAACTTATTGGTTTAATTTACCTCGCCTACCGTCCCGCACTCCTATACCTCAGTTGTGGGCCAACCTCTTTCCTCATTTCTTCCTAGAGCTACCACTTCTTGTACAAGCCCTATCTATCGCTCGGATAGGTGAAGATCGTCTCTGATCCTTATCCATCCTCTTATTTATCAATTAATTAGTTCTATTCAGCAAGTTACGCACGCTTACTTCATATTTACGCCGCAATACAGTCCACTAGCTCGCTACATCACCGCACACACGCCGCATCGCCTTTTTTAGGAACTCGAGCACTTGCCCACAGACACAACTAGTGTTTCGTGGTCGCCAAGCCAGCACCGGGTCCCAACATTTGGTCCTTCGAGCCGGATGGGCGGGTCACAACCCTAGTGACGTGTGCCCCATCATTTGGACCTACGATCATTGGATGGACAAGTCACAACCTGTTGACGTGTGCCACATCATTTGAATCTGCACCGAATTGGCAGGTTACAACCTACGCTACGTGTGCACCATCATTCGAACCTTCGATAGCCGCTAGGCAAGTCACAACTCGTTTGACGTGTCTTCATCATTGATCATTTGCGCTCTGAACATGATCAAACGCTATATTTACGCATTCTAAACGGAATTCGCTTCGCAGTCGTCACGCTGTGCACATACAATGCACATCAGCTGTCGCAACATTAGCTCATCAGCAGCCAACGCATATATGACGTTCAATTCGAACTCGTATCACTTGCTCATCAGCAGCAACCGCATATATGACGTTCAACTCGAACTCGTATCACTAGCTCATCAGCAGCAACCGCATATACTACGTTCAACAAGAACTGGTATCACTAGCTCATCAGTAGCAACCGCATATACTACGTTCAACAAGAACTGGTATCACTTGCTCATCTGCAGCAAACGCAATTACGTTCAACTAGAACTCGCCTCATTTGCTCATCAGCAGCAAACGCATATTCACGTTCAACTAGAACTCGCAACATTCGCTCATCAGCAGCAAACGCTATCACGTTCATCTAGAACTCGCAACGCACGCTCATCAGCAGCAAACGCAATCACGTTCATCTAGAACTCGCATCACTTGCTCATCAGTAGCAACCGCATATACTACGTTCAACAAGAACTGGTATCACTTGCTCATCAGCAGCAAACGCATTAATCACGTTCATCTAGAACTCGCATCACTTGCTCATCAGCAGCAAACGCATCTTCACGTTCATCTAGAACTCGCTTCACTAGCTCATCAGCAGCAAACGCATTAATCACGTTCATCTAGAACTCGCAACGCACGCTCATCAGTAGCAAACGCATATCAAGTTCATCACGAACACGCCTCATTCGCTCATCAGCAGCAACCGCATATACTACGTTCAACAAGAACTGGTATCACTCGCTCATCAGCAGCAAACGCTATCACGTTCTACAAGAACTCGCTTCACTCGCTCATCAGCAGCAGCCGCATTCACGTTCATCTAGAACACGCCTCACTTGCTCATCTGCAGCAAACGCATTCACGTTCATCTAGAACTCGCTTCACTAGCTCATCAGCAGCAAACGCATTAATCACGTTCATCTAGAACTCGCAACGCACGCTCATCAGCAGCAACCGCATATATCAAGTTCTACAAGAACTCGCAACGCACGCTCATACGAAGCCAACGCATTTATATTTCTATTTTCTTTTATTCAAACCGCAATTCGCATCACATTCTCATCATGACTGAGTTACTAGCTCCGTCTGTACGCCGCAAGTTTTGTCAACTGTTTGTAGACAATCTACAGTCTCTAATCACACAGGTTGCAGATCCACAAAAGGTCATAGAAGCACGCTCCCAGTTTAAGTTGCTTCCGAAACGCATTCGTGAGTTTGAAGACCATCACACTCAAATCATGATCCATTCAAGTAACATTTCCAATCAGGATCAGCTTTACGCTGAATATAATGACTTCATGGATTCTGTACGTGTCATACAAGCAGCATTCACGCAACCTCCATTCTACGAGCAACCGGCTCTGGATACCAGCGTTGCAAATATCGCATTCATATCGCAGACGTTGTCACAGTCATACACGCACGCAAAACTTCCGAAATTGGATTTACCTCAATTTTCTGGTGAGATCGCTAATTGGAACTCGTTTTTTGATATATTTTGCAGCTCCGTCCATGACAATGACAGTCTACGACCAGTTCAAAAATTCCAATATTTAAAATCTATTGTAAAAGAAGAACCGCTCGCTCTAATCAAGAACTTATCGCTCACAGATGATAATTACTCGATCGCTATTAAATTATTAACTGATCGCTACGCTCAGAGAAGATTAATATCATCTTATCATATTCAAGCGCTAATAGAATTGCCAAAGCCAATTCCAATGACTTATGATCACGCCACAACATTCATTGCTGCAATCAGAGAGCACACTGAAGCATTAAGGGCAAACCACGAACCTGTCGATGAATGGAGTCCAGTATTAACTTTTATTCTGCTCACTAAACTCGACACAAAAATTCGCAACAGCTTTGAACGCAATTTATCGAAAGATAATTTACCTAATCTCGCTGATTTCCTAGAATTTTTAGATAAATTTATACAATCTCAGCAGTGGCAATGTATTGACAAACCACTCACTCAAGCAGATACATCACGATCCTCCGATCAGACAAATCGCACGTCATTCCAGGCAAATCGCACGACATTCAACACATCATCATTTGTATCAACTGTAAACACAAGTAAGTGTATCGCTTGCTTCAATCCGCATGCATTGTACAAATGTTTCAAGTTTCAATCTATGGAACCAATCAAGCGATTTGAGATGATACGCACCAACAATTGTTGCCGTAACTGCTTATCAGCAATACATGCTACGTCTACTTGCAAATCAAAATTCAACTGTCGCAAATGCAATAAACGACATCACACGCTCCTGCACTTTGAACGAGTTGAAAAGTCAACAAACGCTTTAAGTCAGCCGCAAGTTGCGGACAACGCAATCAACAACAGTCCGTCAACTTCTCCTATGCCTATGATAGCAGGTACAACTCTTACTTCATCACTTTCGCACAGCACGGCACTTTCAGCAGTTCTGTTAGGTACAGCTATTGTACGTATTCAAGATTCACTAGGATCATGGCAATCAGTACGTGCACTTTTAGATAGTGGAAGCGAATCTTCATACATTTCTGAAAATTGTTCCAATCGTCTACAATTACCAATACATTCTGCAAACATCGTCGTTTCAGGATTTGGAAACGCTACAGCTCTGAACAACATTCGAGGCACTACAACAATTCATCTATGCTCTTCGCACAATGCTTCATCAGCATACACGCTCTCCGCAGTCATTGTTTCGCAAATCATCCAAGATTTACCAAAGGCGCAACTTTCTTCCGATTTACTTCGCCAATTTCAACATCTACAGTTAGCTGATCCAGACTTTGTAACACCGGCGCCCATTGAATTGTTAATTGGTGCTGATCTATACTTCAATCTTCTCACTGGTCACAAGCAAACCACTGCGAATTGTCCGACCGCTATGGAAACCTCATTGGGTTGGATTGTTTCTGGACCAATCTGTTCGCTAACCGCATCAAGCGTTATCACATGTTTGACGGTTCAGAACCCGTTTTCGCCAGCATTATCGGAAATTTCGGAACGTGAAGACGCTGCCACGATCGCTACACTGTCAAGTTTAGATCATCTATCCAACAATATCTTTTCATCTCAGCATAGAAGATTAGAATCAGGACGCTATATGATTCCGCTTTTTCTTAAAGAATATCCTCCTAAGTTAGGAAATTCATACGCGAACGCACTTAGATGTTTTAATATTTTTCAATGTCGCCTACCATCTGACAGTCACTTACAATTGGAATATTGCAAATATATTGCTGATTACTTAGAACAAAATCACTTGTTATTATCTCGCTTAATAAAATATTTGTTAGACACCGTAACATTGTCTTTCTTTAATATTTTAGCGTCGTCCGATTCTACAATCACTCTGTCATGGGTTCGGACACCACCATACAAATGGAAAACTTTTGTAACCAGCCAAGTTTCTGAAATTCAACAGAATCTTCTGCAAAATATGTGGCATCATATTTCGTCGGAAGACAATCCTGCTGACTATAAACTTCTACATCAATATTCCAACTTAAATCACCTGTTAAGTATTACTGCACTCTGCATCAGATTTTACAAAAGGTTAAAATTGAAGGAAGCAATATCATCGCCTGCACTATTAGCATCAGAACTCGATAACGCCTCAATCACATGGGTGAAAATTACGCAACTTGAAGCATTCGCTGATGACATCGCAAAATTTGAGAATGAAATTCGAAATTCCAGCCTAAGTGTTTCTCATAAACAACCTATACTGCTACCATTACGTCATCGCTTAACCGATCTTGTCATCGATTATTATCATCAGAAATATCTTCACTCATCGCCAAGAATATTTCAAGCAATTTCAAATCGCCGATGTTGGATTGTAGGTGCTCGCCGTCTGATTCGCAGTTATTCTTTTAACTGCATCAAATGCTTACGCTGTCATCCTATTGGAATCAATCCTAATATGGGCAACTTACCAGATCATGTATATCGGAAATCAAATACCAATCTTCTACGCCGCTGGCACCTGTTACAAAATGTCTTACAATCATTTTGGAACCTATGGCATGCCGAATCTCTCAACACACTTCAGCAAAGATTAAAATGGACACGCTCTACCGTTAATCTTCAACCTGATCAACTCGTGATCATCAAAACGATCTACTACTTCCCCTTCAGTGGAAGCTAGCTTGAATCATTAAGGTTCACCCAGGAAGATAACGTAGCTAGAGTAGCTCAAGTCCGAACCGCTTCTGGAGTATTAACAAGATCCGTTGTCAAACTGTGACCACTTTTGTGATCCTAAAAAACTCCGTTTTTGGCCGGCCGGCATGTTCAGACCAGGCATTGCCATCTGTTGGCAAGTGACTGACATGTACTCGTCTGACTTAAATGTTCACGTTTCGTTATCATGTTAAGACCGCCGCGCCATCTGTTGGCCACTAGCGCGTACAAATCGTAACACATTTCATATTCTTATCAAGCTTCGTATGACGCCCGCATTCAGTACAAGTTTCGCTTCGCATCCGCAAGCATTCATAAGAGTTCATATCCGGCCGTGAACGAGTCAACATCTCCACGCTGTGCTGTTGAACGAAAACGCACATTTCATCTCATCAAATATCATTCGCAGCAAGTATTATTATATATTCTACGTCGTTTGTACTAAACACGCAAGTTATGCTACGTTATTTTCGCTTACGGACGACTTGTCGTGTGATTCTGTCAACACGTATTGAAATATTATCGCTCGCTTAAAACACGCATGGTTTTATATACGCTAGCTTGCATCACGCTACTTACTATATCAAAATAGATTCGCTTTTATCCGCTATACTACACATATTACGCAGAAGTATATCATTTCTACTATTAATTGTGATTAACTGATTGTAAATTACAAGATATCACATTTCCGCATGGTTCATCGAACACGTGGTGAAATAACCTTCAAATATTTAAGGAAAGTACAACATATTTTATTCTTTGTGATTTACATGTTATTATTTACAATTACAAACGCTTGTATACCTGTTACACATAGAATTATTCCAATTCTATGCGCTTGCAGTATCATTATTCCGCATTTCATGTACTCTGCTTACATTAGTGTCGCATCACTCGCATTTCTCATTCACGCTTGCATTTTTGTGTTTGCAACATTTATTCTCATATTTAGTTGCAGATTCTTCTCTTTATTTGTGCTTTATTAATTGTTCTGGAAGCTTATTAACACTAATTCTCGCTCAACACTCGTTGAAGATTTGACGATTGATACACATTCACGCATAGCTCCAAACACACACCGCAGAAGCACCAAGCTTACGTTAATTGAAGTACACGCATCTCGAAAGCTCTCACACTAACTACACAATAGTACGCTGAATTGTAAGGTATCTAACCGCATATTCATTACGGATCTGTACTACATTATATAAACGTAAGTCGCTTTTACATTATTCATTATAATCGTGCAGTAATTGTGCTGACACTTGACTTGCTACAAGTTATTGGTTTAATTTACCTCGCCTACCGTCCCGCACTCCTATACCTCAGTTGTGGGCCAACCTCTTTCCTCATTTCTTCCTAGAGCTACCACTTCTTGTACAAGCCCTATCTATCGCTCGGATAGGTGAAGATCGTCTCTGATCCTTATCCATCCTCTTGCATATCATTTATTAGTTCTATTCAGCAAGTTACGCACGCTTACTTCATATTTACGCCGCAATACAGTCCACTAGCTCGCTACATCACCGCACACACGCCGCATCGCCTTTTTTAGGAACTCGAGCACTTGCCCACAGACACAACTAGTGTTTCGTGGTCGCCAAGCCAGCACCGGGTCCCAACAATATATATATATATATATATATATATATATATATATATATATATATATATATATATGAGTTAAGGATAACGGATATGCGGTATATATTGAATAATAACTTATTCAATTTATTGCAATTTGTTGGCTTTATCAGGGAGAACACTAAATAATAATATTAAGCATGTAAACATTTGAATAATAAATACAGAATGAGAAAAAGAAGTTGATGAAAACTTACATGTATGAATAAATGACTTATTTGCGAATATCGTTTTTTTTTAATATTTTACTTATTGTGTTCGTTAACATATTTTAATTTTCATCAATATTTATTATTTTATCTTTGACAAAATAATTGCATATTTAGATTACATGTTTAATGATTGACGATTCTTATAATTTTTTTAAATTCATTAACAACTTATTTGGCTAATTATTTGACTTTATTGAAAAAATTTTTTGAATAAAAAACTTATTCGTTGAAATTGCGCTATAGTATTAGTCTGTTTGTTAATTATTTATTATTTTATTTATTTATTACAAAGTGTTTTGTCTGTCATCGATGAATTTTAAGCAGAATGTATATATTTTCTTAATTTCAATTTTATGCTTAACTTAAATCATTTATTCATACATGTAAGTTTTCCTCAACTTTTTTTTCTCATTTTGTATTTATTATTCAAATGTTTATATGTTTAATATTATTATTTAGTGTTCTCCCTGATGACGCCAACCATTTTGGGGGCAAAATATTGGAAATTACAATAAATTGAATAAATGTAACAGATTTATTATTCAATATAATATACCGCATATCCGTTATTTAGTTTTAATTACTCTATATTAACTTAATTAACAAATATAATTGATTATCGAAAAATTATATTAACAAAAGTTGTTTACAATTAAATTTATAATATCTTTAATGTTTTTCGGTGGTTTTTCGCTAGAGTTTTTTGGCTAGATGTGTATAACATTTCTAATAAACTAGATTATATTTTTTCAAACACCAAAATGATTTTTTATATATTTTTTATATATATATATATATATATATATATATATATATATTTGTATCGTGCTAATTGAAAATTATTCATTAAATTAGTTTAACAATTGACTAACTTTAGGAATGAAATAAGTTCATGCAAAATTTTAGTTAAAAGAAAATAACTAATGTTTAATTAGTTCTTTGTAATAAATATACACGGCGTAAAAGCACAGAAATTCATTGTTAAAAGAAAATAATTAATTTTTAAATATTATGGTAACATTCAAAATAAAATCGAAATTATATGTATTTAATATTTATTATTATTTGGTTTAAAATATAGTAAAACTATTTGATTTTTTATTTTCGAAGGAAGTGAAATTTTAAACGAAAATTGTAAATATTTAGATTAAATTGGAGGAAATTATTTCAATGATAAATTTATATTGAATTTATTATTTAAGAAAAATAATTGCCTTCAAATATTATTTTTTTTATACTGCAATTGTAATAAAACAATAAAAAATATCAGTGTTTATGCTAATTGTAATTTTTTATTTCTTAAATCAGAAAACAAAAGGATTTTTATTTTTTGTAAACATTTCCGAATATTGAAGTTTAATAATTTTTTTTCTGAACTTTACATGATTTGTTAATGTAAAATATAATTTTATACGTTTAATAGTAAACTAAAAATGTTAATTAACTTTTCTTTAATACAAACCATCTTAATTACTGCGTGTTTACTAAATATTTTTGCGTTCAGTTTTTATTTTGATTTTGAAATGTCAAGTGACAATTTTTTATTATTATTTTTTATGTTTGTTGTTTAGGCTATTTTTTAGTGGTTTGTCGATAATTATTGCACAATACGCGATGGGTTACAAAGCAATAAATTTAAGTACTTTTGACATTTTATTTTAAGCAACGTAGTGCATAACTTATAAGATCATGGCTGGTTAAGTGCTTTCCTAGATTTAGGCTTAGCTTACGAGTATAACATGAGATGGTTTTTGTTTTCGATATTTTTACTTAAGACAGACCGAGGCATTTTTGTGAGAAAGGACTGATTTTACAGACAAGATAGTGTTACACTTTCATAAGAGATGGGAATGTGTATCAGCATTCATACAAAAAATATCAATTTTTGAAAGTCATACATTTATCAAATTTGTACAATCGCATTATATTTGGTTTTATTATCAATTTTATTAATTAATTTAAGTAATTTAAAACTTTATATAAATCATAATTAGAGATGCCGCACGTCTTACTCGTTCGGCTAATGTTAACGCAAAATTAGCGTCAAGCCTAATTATAACGTACATTTGTAATTTATTCGATTTCAAAAGTAAGAACTATAAATCTAGATCAATTTTAATTTTCTTATTTTTTTCATTATTATGTCATCGTTACTGATTACATTATCATTAAATATTACTCAATATATTTTCAATATTATTATTAAGTAAAGAATTTTGTTTTTGCTTAATTTATTTTGTTTAACTAATTATATACTAGTTAATTTTTTTAAAGTTCAGAAATATGAAATGACTTGGCCTTTTTTTTGCAAAAACAGAAATAAGAGTAAAATATTATTATTGTTATATAGAAATTTTTTTTTCACTTTTTATTTTGTCCTAGATATATCGAAATATTTTAACTAAA
This sequence comes from Clivina fossor, assembly GCA_963966155.1. Classification (NCBI taxonomy): domain Eukaryota; kingdom Metazoa; phylum Arthropoda; class Insecta; order Coleoptera; family Carabidae; genus Clivina; species Clivina fossor. The sequence goes on along the minus strand of CAWYQG010000409.1, from coordinate 57,908 downwards.
CAATTATCAAAAAACAAATTTAGTTTTTAAAAAAATAGCTAATAAAAAAATTAAAATTGTGATTTAAATCAAATGAGATTAAAATCAGTCCAATTCTGGTATTTAGCACATTTTTTTTCGAAAAATATTTAGAATTTACAAATACCGTTTTTCTAGTAATTCTGTTTATACCTTTATAAAAGTATAATATTTTACATATTATTAGATAAATAAAAACTATCTGTAGATGTGTCTTTGTTTTCAGAAATTATTCGCTCGTTTCTAGACAAAGGTAGTTGATTGTTAGCAAATTGGACCGTACCCAATACTTTTTCAGCTTCACTAACAATACAAAAGGTAAGCAGCTTTTGTTTATTATATTTTACCACAAATTCGATATTTTTTTAATAAAAAAAATATTTCAAATAAAAATCTCTCATATAAAACAAATATCATTCATATCATTTTATATAATGTTTCACATACATATAGTATCATTAAATTTCATATTGCTAGCGTTCTTGATTTGTTTTAATTGTTTATATTTTTGACTAAATTTATTTATTTTTTAAAAAACTTATCAAATATATATGTTTTCTAAAAATAGAAATGTTGACAGTATCTTTGTTTGAATTAATTAAATAAAATTTAGTAAATAATATGTTAAAATATGATATATTTTGATGCAGTTTATCATAGCGTGATAAACAGAAATGTATCATACTGATGCATCTATGTTATTTTGAAGAAATGACAATAAAAATTCAAATTTATCACATGCTGCATTGTATGTGATAAGTAAATTTCGTATTATGAGACATTCCTTAGTTTGCGATGTCGTTATATAATTGGTTGTTTTAAATTTCTTATACTGTTTTATTTGTTTAAATTTTTTTATATTTATTATTATTTTTTTAATACTATTATTAATAAATAATTACTAAATAATCTTACAAAATCAAACTTTTTCAACATTAAACCTAAAATGTTAATTTTTTGTCATATTTCGTTTCTTAATTTTCTTTTATTTGATCAGCGATAATGTTTAAAAGATATATGTCATTATCAATTACTTGATAACTTCTTATTATTATTGAAATGTATTTTAGCTATGGTTTTTCAATACACTGCATTAAATATTTGGGCAGCTGTAGAAAATCATGAAGTAGCTCTTGAAAAACATTCATTATATCTAAGAATCACGCCGTAGATATATTTATTATATTAACATTAAAATTACACATATATTTTTTAATTTTTTAAATTTTGTGTGTTGTGCAGGACCCTATATATATATATTTAATGGAAATAAATATCCAATATAAGCACTTTGTAAAAATCAATGTAATTTTTAATAATAATCATTGTATAACAATATTACACAGTACAAGTGAACAACTAAATAACATAAATTTCGCGCATAAATTATTCAGTCAATTGTAATACTAACATGGAAACGTTCAAAAATGATTCTGACAATGATTATACTGTACAATTGAAACTTTCATTAAATTAAACACTGATCATATTTAAATCATTTTAATATTGATAAAGTACATTTTAATCGAAATATTTATTTAATATTATTAAACCAGAACAAAAAACGACAAAATATTGTAAACTGCAAATCGGATCAGTATAAATTTTTGTGGTATATATATATATATATATATATATATATATATATATATATATATATATATATATATATATATATATATATATATATATATATATATAGTATTTTTGATGTATTTTAAACATTGAAATATATTCATAATATTATTTTCAAATTTTTTAATTTATTGAATTTTTTAATTATTTTACATTTGAATAAGAATTAATCATCATTATTGAAAAAAATAAATAAAAAAATACTGTCAAAAACAAATACCTAGCACTAAAATCAAGAAAATTAAAGATAAGAAAGGTAATTGAATAAATAGGTCAAAATTTTAACTTGAATTACAAACAGCGCATGATACTACTAGTACCAACTGTAAATATAAAATTTACTAAAAAAAAATACCGAATTTTCTTCTTCATCTTTGCGTGATTACGTCGTAATATTTATCAGGGTGCGTCATAAATGTTATGACGTAATCAAACAAAGATAAAGAAAAATATTTGCAATTCGTAGTATTATGCGTTGTTGGTATTTCAAATTAAGGCCATTTCAAGGCAAACAAAAGGCTAAATTCAGGCAGATGGTGGAAATGAATAATTTTACATTCGATTTATTCGTTTAATACTACATATTTATTGTAACTAATTATTAGAAAAATTTACTAATTCATGTACAATCAATAATTTAATAACAATGTTTATATAAGGCCATTCAAATTAAGGCCATTTCAAGGCAAACAAAAGGCTAAATTCAGGCAGATGGTGGAAATGAATAATTTTACATTCGATTTATTCGTTTAATACTACATATTTATTGTAACTAATTATTAGAAAAATTTACTAATTCATGTACAATCAATAATTTAATAACAATGTTTATATATTTACCGAATTAATATATAAAAAAATTTATCAAATATTTAATTGTCAATATTTTTATTGTTTATTATTATTTTGATTTCCAAAAAATATATATGTTGTTAATTGTTATTATAGTACTTATTTATTAATTCAGAATTTATTTATGTGTAGTTTATTTGTAAAAAAATAATTTTCATCATTTTTCTTGAAAATGCGATTTTCTCTTATTTCACACATACAATTTATTTGAAAAAAAATATGATTAATCTTTATTACAATTAACAACATATATATTTTTTGGAAGTCAAAATAATAATAAACAAAAAAAATATTGACAATTAAATATTTGATTAATTTTTTTATATGTTAATTCTGTAAATATATAAAAATTGTTATTAAATTATTAATTGTACATAAATTAGTAAGTTTTTCTAATAATTAGTTATAATAAATATGTAGTACTAAACGAATAAATCGAATGTAAAATTATTAATTTTTGGATTAGCACCACCTGTCTGAATATAGCCGTTTGTTTGCCTTGTAATGGCCTTAACATTTTGACTTTTAATCTATTTATTCAATTCTCATTTTTCTTGTACATTTGTTACTGCGACAGCTTTATTTATTTATCTTTAGTTTTCTTGATTATATTCCAAATTGTTTCTGATATTATTTTTTCTTTTTATTTAATCTAAATGTTAACAAATATCCGGTGATTAATTTTTATGCAAATGTAAAATAATTAAAAGAAAATCAATAGATAAAATTTTGTTCTGGTTTAATAATATCAAATTAATATTTCGATTAAAATATACTTTATCAATATTAAAATAAGTTAAATATGATCACTGAAATATGTGTGCAGTGTTTAATTTAATGGACGTTTCTATGTTAGGACTAATATTACGATTGACGGAATAATTTATTCGCAAAATTTATCTTATTTGGTTGTTCACTTGTACTGTTGTAACATTATTATAGAATAATTATTATTAAAACTCACATTTTTTTTATACAAAGTACTTACATTGGTTATTTATATATACGATTCTACAATGATCTTACACAACATAAATTTTAAAAAAATAGAAAATATATGTGTAATTTTAATGTTAATATAATAAATGTATCTATGCCGTGATTCTTAAAGATAATATAAGTTTTTTGAGAGCTTCTTCATGTTCTTCAAAAACTGCCAAAATATGCAATGCAGCTTACTGAAAAGCTATAGTTAAAATACATTTAATTTATAATAACATGTTATTAAATATTTGATAATGACATATACTTTTATATACTATTTCTGAACAAATAAAAACCTAACAAAAGAGAAATATAAAATTTTTTTAATTTTTTTAATCTTCAAAAGATTGATTTTGTACGATTATTAAGTAACAATAATACTAAAAAAGAAAACAAATAAAGCAAAAAGAAATTTAAAACAAATAAAACAATTTAGAAAATATAAAAAGATAAATTCTGCAACGATAACGCAAAATAGGCAATGATTGGCAATTGACACCATAGATACGGTATAAACAATAGGTTTCACAAGACAAAAACTACTTATTATATGCTATGTACCATGTGATAAATTTGAATTTTTAGCGTCAATAATGATTTTATATATGTAGTTCCTTCAAATATAAATACGCCATCTACCTACGATAAATTTATGTTTATCATACTGTGATAAACTGCATCGAAATTAGCCTCCTGATCATATAAATGTCAAACATATTTGTTGCAGATTTAAAAATTAGAAGAGAGTGAGTGAGAGAGAGGAGTAGTTCTGTGCAAAAAGCGCAGAACTGGTTAACCAGATAGTTCGTGACGACCGACGCGACGCGACGACGGTTATCAATTCCATGAATAAGCAGATGATAAGCACCTACAGTTACTTTATTTAATCTGTAGCAGCTACTTCAAGTTTAAGTTCAAATAGTACATAAAAATTAAAATAAACCGAAATAACATTTTAATTTGAAGTGAAAATGGTGCAATTTCCGTGCCGTTATCAAAACAATGGTTGCACGAAAATTCTACCGTTTACAACATTAAAAAATCACGAAGAAAATTGTTATTTCCAGAAGCTACCCTGTCCAATCGTTTCAATGGAAACATGTTCATGGCTGGATAAACTAAAGGAGCATTTGCGTCAAACGGAACATTCGCAAAATATATTACCGCATCCATGTAATATTCAGCATAACTTTACTGCAACTAATCTACAAACATTTCTTACCAAAGCGTTCAACTTGTTTTTTTTGATACAGACGAAAATCTGTTTAACATCGAATAAACTATTTCATTGTGTTTGTTTAGTTGGTGATGCCGATGAAGCTGCGTATTTTAAATATACTTTACGTATTTCAGACGCCGAAAATGTTACATTTACATGTAACAAAAATAGCAAAATTATACCGTACAGTAGTATGAATATAGAAGAAAGTAATTCTTTGGTAATTAAAATAGAAACTCTAAAGTACATATTTGATACGTTAGATAAACTTAATTTTTATGTTATAATTGACAAAATCGGTGATATAAGACGTTATCAAGCTAGTAGAACTTCAAATAAAAATATTATTTTAAAAAAAATATTTTTAAAAAATGATAAATCTGTAAAGAAAAGTGAATCTCATAAATGTACATTTTGTGAGAAAACTTTTACTGAGAGTGGAAATTTAAAATTGCATATTCGTGTAAATACAAATGAGAGATTTTATGAATGCGAAATATGTGAGAAAACTTTTACTGAAAGAGGAAGCTTAAAAATACATATCCGTTCTCATATAAATGAGAAACCTTATAAATGCGAAATATGTGAGAAAACTTTTACTGAAAGAGGAAGCTTAAAAATACATATCCGTTCTCATACAAATAAGAAACCTTATAAATGCGAAATATGTGAGAAAACTTTTACTGAAAGAGGAAGCTTAAAAATACATATCCGTTCTCATACAAATAAGAAACCTTATAAATGCGAAATATGTGAGAAAACTTTTACTGAAAGAGGAAGCTTAAAAATACATATCCGTTCTCATACAAATGAGAAACCTTATAAATGCGAAATATGTGAGAAAACTTTTACTGGAAGAGGAAGCTTAAAAATACATATCCGTTCTCATACAAATGAGAAACCTTATAAATGCGAAATATGTGAGAAAACTTTTACTGAAAGAGGAAGCTTAAAAATACATATCCGTTCTCATACAAATGAGAAACCTTATAAATGCGAAATATGTGAGAAAACTTTTACTCAAAGAGGAAACTTAAATACACATATCCGTTCTCATTCAAATGAAAGACCTTTTAAATGCGAAATATGTGAGAAAACTTTTACAGCAAGAGGAAGCTTAAATACACATATCCGTTCTCATTCAAATGAAAGACCTTATAAATGCGAAATATGTGAGAAAACTTTTACTCATAGTGGAAATTTAAAAATGCATATTCGTGTACATACAAATGAGAGACCTTATAAATGCGAAATATGTGAGAAAACTTTTACTCATAGTGTAAGTTTGAAAATCCATATCCGTACTCATACACAGGAGAAACCTTATAAATGCGAAATATGTGAGAAAACTTTTACGGTAAGAGGAAACTTAAATACACATATCCGTTCTCATTCAAATGAAAGACCTTATAAATGCAAAATATGTGAGAAAACTTTTACTGTAAATTCAAACTTAAAATCGCATATTCGTATACATACGAATGAAAGGCCCTATAAATGCGAAATATGTGAGAGAACTTTTACCGAAAATGGTAACTTAAAAAGACATATCCGTACTCATGCAAAAGAGAAACTTGATGAATGCGAAATAGAAAACTTTTCCTCAGAGTAGAAATTAAAAAGAAACATATTCGTATTCATAGTGTAACGATTTAATTTTTGTAGTTCCCTTTTTATTAATGATTTTAGATTTTTAAATATAGTTAAGCTTTATTCGGACTGCTCTTTCGCTAGCAAAATCAGTGTTACGTTTTTGCGCAGGACTAGTTATTCTGAACCGAACTACATGTGAGCTTATATGAATACATTGCAAAAGCACGGATTTAGTTTCATTAGCAAAATGGCCAAGGTTTCTAACTAAAATTCACTTATGTTTTAAGAACGGCAAATCACATTTTACTAAAATGAGATTGCGATGAGTTTATGTTTTTATGAAAGAAACGTCAAATTTATAATATGTAAATGATCAGTTTCGAAGAAAAAATTAATATTATTTTGAAAACCCGTATTTCATATAATCAAATAACATTCATTTTAGACACGTCAGAAAAAAAATTAACAAAACAGATGGCGAATTTTTCCTATAAACCTATAAAATTATATTTATTTCATTTACTGTTTCTGTTTTGCATTCGTATTTTTCAAATGATTGTACAGGTCTTATTTTGTATAATCATAAATTCTCTTGTCAGACATATTTAACACAACAAAACAACTAAAACTGTAAAAAAAATTATGTTCAAGGTAACCAAAAACTGTTTAGAATGTATACAATGTAAACAGTAAAGTCAAAAATAATTTTTAACAACATTTTTCAAGTTTTTGCTCTGTGTTACGTTGTGAAACTAAAACTAAATCGTAAAACTGTTCTGGCAGTCGGAATGAGGTTTTATTCTAAATATAATTTGTCAGTATCTTTTTTTTACATGATTATTATTTTAAATAAAATTAAAATGTTAAGTTTCATTCAGACTGCTGTTTTAGTGTTATGCAGAAGCACAACAATTTGACCAATCCAAACACTTGACACATTTTTAGTTTTTACGTCAAATATTTGTGAGTATTATGATTAATCAGCTTTTGTGTTTGTGCGTAAAACTAAAACGGTAGTCTGAATTAGATTTTATGTACAATAATATGTTTTAATTTCTGTAAAAATCAACATGTATTTGAATATTTATAACACAACATGAAATGACAATAAACTTTGTTTATGCGTTCCTGATACAAATTGAAATTTACAGTCTTTATTGTGGCAAGAAGATAACAATTTTTTGATGTATTCTAATGTAACCATGACGGCATTTGCCCAAATCAATTTTATATATATTTTCAATTTATATTAATTTTATTATTATTATTAAATGTTATTTATAATAAAATTCAAATGAGTAAATAAATCAATATTATTATGTAATATGTATTGTTAAGTTGAATTGACCTTATTCAATAATATGAATAAAATTATTTTTTCAAATTTCTTTAAATTTGGTCTAATTATTTAGGTAAAATCAATAAATATTGAATGAAGTTTATTGACTTTAGCTGCAGGATTAATACTAAACTTAATTTTTGTATTTTTTTCTTTTGTTTAAATTTCGTTTAATGTATGGACGGCCTTATTTACACAACGGCCTGTTATGCAATACCAGTTTGAGCAATTTCTTTGTAAGTGTGTTGGGTTTTTAGACAAACAGCTAGATTAATTAGCAATTGATAAAACATTTTCAAATGTAAATTTGATGCGTTCAGCAATCCTGTAACGAGGATTGTATGTGTTTTAAAATTTTCCATAATTTCATTTAATGCTGAGTTCAATTTATGTAGAAATTTGTCTACATCTTCTGATCGTGACCTATTTACTACAATTATTAATAATTTGTTTTGGGGTATTTGTAGTCCTGTAATTTCGATAACTTTCTCTTCGGAAAATGGTTTAATTGTTTATGGTGATTGTTTTTGCATTTCAAATTTATATATTTTTTCGTTAGTAGATCGCTCTAATTTGTCATTTTGTTGTTCTTTAATAATGTTATTATCAATAATGACATTGTTATACAGCCGCTAGTTACTATCAGTGGCGTAGCCAGAAACTTGTCATGGGGAGGGGGGGGGGTTACTAATATTAATCAATAAAGATAATACTATAATTTATATAGAAAATAAAGAGCAATAAAAATTATTTTTATAAAAATGAAAGTAAAATAACATATTTTATATTTCACATACGTATGTTTTTGGTCGTTTAGGTTCTTGGGGAGGGGGGGGGGGGTTCAACCCCCTAACACCCCCCCTGGTTACGTCACTGGTTACTATATACCGCTGGAGTGGCAGTGATATCTTCGGCAACCATATTACGAAAACTATTACATCAAGTTAAGTTAATTGACAATTGCATTGTTTATTTTCGCTTGAAATTTAATTTGATTATTAAAAACATGTAAACAAGTGCAACAAATACAATGTGCACCGCCAAAGATGGTCAGAAATTATATATTCAACCAAAGAATTATTAATTCTCACAAATCATGTAACAAATATAAATTGCGTATGTTGAGTTCGTCGAAACATCGATTATAAATAAATATTAATACAGAATTAAGGCAATGTTTTATTTAATATTCTAAAAACATAGTATAATTCAAAAAAAAAAATAGTAAAAAAACGATTTGGCTAGTTGAAAGACATAGAGTGGTAAGGAGTTTTATAACCAGGTAACTCTTTTACGTAAAAAATAATATAAACAAACAAAAAACTTGTTTCTTTGTTCTTGGAACAATATTTTAACGGTCTTGTTAAAAATTTACGTTTGCGCGTATCCGGACACTGATGAAATTACAAAAATAAATGAAGTAAAACTCTAATTATTATATTTAGTTATTTCTCGTGTAAAAGTATTTACACTAGTAACTAGTTGAATAATGAAATTATTACTAAATAGCAATTTACGCAGTTTTGAAACATACATACGTATAAACGTCGATTATTAATAAATATTAATACAGAACTTTAATCTATAGCCGTTTTATTTTAATATAATGAGTTCTGAAAGATTTTTTACTATACTGTATACTATTTACCATCACAAAACTTTATTTTTATTTTTACATTTAAATACAAATTAATTTTATTTGGAAATATTAAAATGATTTAATAACAAGATTAGAAGTATATGGGTAAACCCATATATAGACCACTTTGACATTTCTTGGAAAGGTGGCAACACTGTATTTTAATAATATTATAATTTATGTGGGCACTAGGAAAAACTTTTTTGAAAATTTAATCAAAATCGAATAAATAATATAGCCACAATAATTTTTTTTTTAAAATTGAGATTTTTTTCTCGATAAGTTGGCAACACTGTATTTTGTTAAAATTTATTTAGGCACTAGGAAAATCTTTTATGAAAATTTGATTGAAATCGATTAAATAAAGTGGTCAAAATAAATTTTTAAAAATTTTTGTAAATTTTTTTCTCGGAAAGTTGGCAACACTGTATTTTGTTAAAATTACATAAATTATATGAATACTAAGAGAATTTTTTGTGAAAATTTGAGTAAAATCGGTTAAATAACATGGCCATAATATATTTTTAAAAACTTTAGTAATTTTTTTCTCGGAAAGTTGGCAACACTGGATATTAATATAATTATATAATTAATGGGAGCATTACGGATATTTGTTCTGAAAATTTAATAAAAATCGGATAAGCAATGTAGCCAATATAAATTTTTAAAAATTTTAGTAATTTTTTCTCGGAAAGTTGGCATCACTGGAAAAAATAAAACCACATGACCATCTTGGGTGCTAGACAAATTTATCCTGAAAATTTTATTAAAATCGGTTGAACCGTCTAGGAGGAGTTGCGGCCACAAAATTTTGACTTACGACCGAGCGAGGAAGCTGACGACGCACATCCATACACCCACATAAACTAAGTTCAGATTCGTCATGTAGAGGCTATATGAAGGATTTCTATGTAATTTGTTTTTTTTTTTTGAAAATGTTCATACACCGTACTAAACGCTATACCACTTTTCCTTGCAGTCAAAGTGGTAAAAAGTGCAAATTTTCGAAACTCGGGATTGAACCGGGGACCTTTAAATTTTCAGTCTAACGCTCTCCCAACGGAGCTCCCAACTGAGCTATTTCGGCTTACATGCATAACACATATGAAGTTTTGCTACACTTTTATTTTTTAACTAGTTCGATACATACATACATACATACACAATCACGCCATGTACCCAAAAGGGTGTGGCACAAACTCTTTTTATCATCCCGAAATCAGTCGCCTCCAAACATATTCCTATCCAGCACAAGCAACTTTTGCTTCATCCACATTCCACAATTCCTCCTCTCATAGCATTCTCTTTTATTCTTACTACTTGGAAATTTTCGCTCACGCAAGCCACCCTGTCAATCGTACACCACTCCAATTACTCATCGGACGTCCACCTACAAACGTATACCATCAAAATCATTCAAATAAATCTTTTTAATTGCAAACGTTCATTAGACATTCGCTCAACATGTCCGAACCATTTTAACTGACTAACACCAACTTTTGCTACAACGTTTTTGTTCAATTTCACACTAATCATACACTAATCTATTTCGTACCCGATCTCTCCTATTTACACCACAAACCCCACGTAAAAATCTCATTTCCACAGCAGTCATACTTCTGCAACCAAACCCAAAAACTTTCACTACCATACATCAACGTAGGCACCAAAACTGCATATATACTCAAAAGTTCCCAAAGCACCCAAAACCTGAACTAGTTCGATGGGAAGTAGTAAAAAAGTGTTTCCGCCCGGGATCGAACCGGAGACCTTCCGGATGTGATAACCACTACACCACGGAAACTGCATCGGCCGGGAGTCAAACCCGGGCCCACGTAGCAGGCGAGCATTCTACCACTGAACCACCGATGCTTACAGGCAATTCATTAAGTTTTTTAATTACCATAAAATTTAATTAATGGTTTGTTTTATTTTCAACTCTAATAAAAAATTTCCGATACCGGGAATCGAACCTGATCCTCTTGGCTAGGTATTTTAGTCACTAGACCATATCAGAGCACATATGTTTCACACGAAGCATTTTAATCGTAAGTAGAATTCTATAAATAAATAAAAAAAAATCTGATATAGCAAATACTGAATTTTTTGCAAAATCTTCTTATCGAATACCAAATTTGGGAATTTTATTTCAACATATTATGTTGAAAATGTACAAAAAAATGTTCCCGACGGGGAATCAAACCCCGGTCTACCGCGTGGATACTGACCACTATACTATTGAGGACTTGTAAGGTTAGTACGATTAATTATTTAAATAATAAGACAGTTTTTTAATATTCAACCCGAGTAGCTCAGTTAGCAAAAATTGCATTTTCAATTTCTTAGGGAAAGAACAAATTCTGCGCACAAAACCATAAGACCATAAAACCATAACATTTTAATGTTTATATATTACTTTATACCTATTTAAAATACTAACAAAAAAAATCTAATCCTTTTGTGATATTCAAATTTTTGTATGTGCGTATATATTTACGAACATAAAATTAAAATATGTTTTCTATTTGAAATAAAAAATTGATATTTCTGTGAAATTTTTTAAATTAAACAAAAATTTAACCATTAATTTTATCTAAATATTTTAATAAGATATTTAAGTAGAAAACAAAATGTTATAACAATCTAGTGTTTTAATAAAATTAAAAACAAAGTTACATATGATAAAAAAAAATGTTCAGTTATTTTTAGCATTTCATTTATTATATCAGAAATCCAAATTTGTTAGATGTGTAGATATTTTATTAGATTTTTCTATTTACATGTTTAATTTATATATTCTATGGTGTTGGTTATAATTTTTATTTATTTTCTTTTATCAAAATAGCTGTCTGTATTGTACAAATAAAGAATGGCTACTCTGCCACCATTTGACAGACATTCTTCATCATGCAGGTATTTTACAATTTCAAAATTTTGACTATATAGTACCAATAATAATTATGCTTGCATTTTCAGTATATATATATATATATATATATATATATATATATATATATTGTGACAAAAACACTTTTTGTCACGAGTAAAATTTTATAGAAAATAATTGTGTTTATAGAGTATTTATTTTTTTGTGCAATGGCAACATTGAGTTAAATTGTAAAATTAGCAGGCACATAAATACCGCTTGTACGAGTGAAATCGCTCTCTCTCCCGTGAGCCACTGTCCGAGCAAGCAGCTCTCTCTCCAGTGAGCAGCTCTGGTGTGAGCACTGCTCTCTCTCTTGCGTGACTTACCGAGCTGAGCAGACTTCTACTGGTTTTGTCTTCGTTATATCTGTGATGAGTTGAAGGTTAATTTACCATGCGGCCTGATAAGTTTTTGTATTCAATATGGAATTGGTTCGTTCGGATTTGAAACGATGTAAGTTGACAATTTATTTATTTCGTATTATGTTTGAATTGTTATTCATGAGATTTTTTGATGTTTGGATTATTTTAGTAACGTAAATTTTCGCTCTCGTGAATACAATGATGGTCAACTTACATTTGATTTCGTTTTGTATTTTTTTTGTAAAGCCAATTTCTTTCTTGAATAATTTTGTAAGTTATTTTGTTTTGAATGATAATTTCTAGAGTTCAATTTATTAGAGTTTGTATCGTTATAGTTTATTTGATGATTAGTAATTTTAATTTGACAAATTAACCTTGAAGCAGCACAGATTCCCGTTCCAATCCTCATTTCTTTCTTTTGTAAATGCTAGTAGATTTTCCTTCCCGCTTTCCGTTTGTGAAAGTTCTTTAGTGCGTATCATTGTCTGTATTTGTAAATTTCGAGCCCTTGCTAGAGCGCGTTATGATCTTCAGATTTTTTGTGCCGTGCTGCGAGCACGGATTTGATAATTTTATTCGCGTATTAAAACGATCGGCGTTTTAATGTTCGAACTTTTGTAGAGTTCGGGATTGTTGCAATACGAGTTATTTTGAGGCCACGCGCCATTGTTCGTATTGCAATGATTTTTTGATTTATCGTATCGTATATTTTTGGCTATTATCACAGCACTTAAATTTTAGGCTGAAGAAGCTGTATCGGCTGTGATGATATTTTGTTTGTAGTATATTTTTTGTGGCCACGGTTTGATTCTCGTTGAATCCTTTTTGCTTTCGTGGGCTACTCCTATAAGATCAGAATGCGTTCATTGGCTTCCGGATTTACAAATCACGGGAAAGACATTCTGTCTAGATCGGCTAAAGTACTTTCGTGTTTTGTCTCTCCCATGCACGCGACCCCAATTTGCTCCCTGTTCCTTGTTCCTTCTTTCCGATCATTATTCGTAATCATTTTCTTGTGTTGTATGAATGACATGTTGTATATCGTAAGTAGCAAATCATCACTTTATTTGTATTATTTTTGTATTGAAGATTTTGTCGTGAGCAAGTAATTTTGACTTATTTAGCTAGAAAATGTTGTTCAGTAATTTTGTTTTAGTATTGCTAAATTTTCTTTGAGTTACGTATTTTTGTTTCTAGTTGAATATTTTAATTTTGCTTGTATCATTCTTGAACTATGCTATTTTCACTTAGCTTTTGTATCTTGCGATTATACTGTTGTTATTTATTTTGTTGGCTAAGTGAACTATGCAATTATCGTTTAACTTTTCTATTATGAGATTATTCTGCTGTAACCATTTTGTTTGCTAATTGAATTTTGTTATTATCGCTTAAATTTTGTACTATGATATTTCTATTAATTGCTAAATTTATTTACGTCACTTGAGCTAACTTATGAGCTGTGTACTTTAAATTGTAAATTGTAAAGTATTTTGATTTTGCTTTAATTTGTTATATTGATGATATTCTATGAAACTATTGCTTATCGTTGTAATTTCGATTGTATCGACCTTTATTTCAAGTTCGATTTGTTTGATTTTATCATGTTTATTATGTTGGATAAATCTGCTGTGCCCCCTCATGTTTAGATGAACAGGCTGTCGTTTTCAACGGTGTCCGAGCGAGGTTCAGATGTATAGCGGCACCAGTTAATTGTGGAAACCGAATTTGGATCAACAAATGAAAGATATCGACCATACTCTAAATCGAGCAGGAATTATTGACTGGATGATGATGTTTATGACGTACTAAAGCCCGCGGGGCGTATTCCGATTTCGAGGGCGATCATTTTCATGATGTCTCCTTCCATGATCACGCCGCTTTGTTGCGCTGTGCATTCTGACATCTCCTCGGCGCTGACGAAAACGCAGAAGAAGATCTTCCTTTAGCTAGACCACCCGCCAACCAGCAGACATCAAACATTCGTATATTACGCTGTACTAAATATCATACAATATAACTACATGGTATTACAAAATTGTAAGTAATTTTTTATTTAATTATTTATCGCATTTCCGAAACAAATTCTCGAAAAATGAAATAAATCCCTATCCCGTTAAGTTCCTTTTTGAGATTTGTCAAAGCTTCTCAATTTTGCGTCAACATTCCGCTTTGACTGGCGCCCTCCTAATTTACCAACATCACAAAATAAAGTTCCTACCAACCCCACCTACGACCTAGCTCTCCTCCAAACAACTGACGCCGTGCCCATTATGGGTGACAGGTAGGATAAAAATCAGATGAATAAAATATTTCAAAATTTGAACACTTTGATAAAATTTAAAATTTAACATCAAATATTTTTCTTCATCTAAATGTCACACATAATTTTGGCTCGCCAACGTGGGGCTTTGATTGATTTTTTGTCTTCGAATTAGTCCATTCCTTCCTTTCACTTTTCCGAGAATTTGAGTTCGAAAATTTATTTAGTTCTGATTATTTTTTGTAATTGCTACTTACATTTCATGTTTAGTTATGATGATGATTATTTGTTATTTGTACTATGTTATATTTGCTACTTACTCATTTGATTTATTATGTTGATCTATATTGTGTATCTGATTGAGTAATGATTTATATTTTGTATAGTGCACTGAGTGAGATAGATTTCACAGTTTTTTTGATTGATTAGTTTTTCTTTGATTTGAGTATTTTATTGAGTTACGAATATTTCCTTGTTGGAAAGTTTAAAAATTTTTTTGTAAATGGAAAAAAATTTTTTTTTTGGTGGAAGGGCTGTGTGACAAAAACACTTTTTGTCACGAGTAAAATTTTATAGAAAATAATTGTGTTTATAGAGTATTTATTTTTTTGTGCAATGGCAACATTGAGTTAAATTGTAAAATTAGCAGGCACATAAATACCGCTTGTACGAGTGAAATCGCTCTCTCTCCCGTGAGCCACTGTCCGAGCAAGCAGCTCTCTCTCCAGTGAGCAGCTCTGGTGTGAGCACTGCTCTCTCTCTTGCGTGACTTACCGAGCTGAGCAGACTTCTACTGGTTTTGTCTTCGTTATATCTGTGATGAGTTGAAGGTTAATTTACCATGCGGCCTGATAAGTTTTTGTATTCAATATGGAATTGGTTCGTTCGGATTTGAAACGATGTAAGTTGACAATTTATTTATTTCGTATTATGTTTGAATTGTTATTCATGAGATTTTTTGATGTTTGGATTATTTTAGTAACGTAAATTTTCGCTCTCGTGAATACAATGATGGTCAACTTACATTTGATTTCGTTTTGTATTTTTTTTGTAAAGCCAATTTCTTTCTTGAATAATTTTGTAAGTTATTTTGTTTTGAATGATAATTTCTAGAGTTCAATTTATTAGAGTTTGTATCGTTATAGTTTATTTGATGATTAGTAATTTTAATTTGACAAATTAACCTTGAAGCAGCACAGATTCCCGTTCCAATCCTCATTTCTTTCTTTTGTAAATGCTAGTAGATTTTCCTTCCCGCTTTCCGTTTGTGAAAGTTCTTTAGTGCGTATCATTGTCTGTATTTGTAAATTTCGAGCCCTTGCTAGAGCGCGTTATGATCTTCAGATTTTTTGTGCCGTGCTGCGAGCACGGATTTGATAATTTTATTCGCGTATTAAAACGATCGGCGTTTTAATGTTCGAACTTTTGTAGAGTTCGGGATTGTTGCAATACGAGTTATTTTGAGGCCACGCGCCATTGTTCGTATTGCAATGATTTTTTGATTTATCGTATCGTATATTTTTGGCTATTATCACAGCACTTAAATTTTAGGCTGAAGAAGCTGTATCGGCTGTGATGATATTTTGTTTGTAGTATATTTTTTGTGGCCACGGTTTGATTCTCGTTGAATCCTTTTTGCTTTCGTGGGCTACTCCTATAAGATCAGAATGCGTTCATTGGCTTCCGGATTTACAAATCACGGGAAAGACATTCTGTCTAGATCGGCTAAAGTACTTTCGTGTTTTGTCTCTCCCATGCACGCGACCCCAATTTGCTCCCTGTTCCTTGTTCCTTCTTTCCGATCATTATTCGTAATCATTTTCTTGTGTTGTATGAATGACATGTTGTATATCGTAAGTAGCAAATCATCACTTTATTTGTATTATTTTTGTATTGAAGATTTTGTCGTGAGCAAGTAATTTTGACTTATTTAGCTAGAAAATGTTGTTCAGTAATTTTGTTTTAGTATTGCTAAATTTTCTTTGAGTTACGTATTTTTGTTTCTAGTTGAATATTTTAATTTTGCTTGTATCATTCTTGAACTATGCTATTTTCACTTAGCTTTTGTATCTTGCGATTATACTGTTGTTATTTATTTTGTTGGCTAAGTGAACTATGCAATTATCGTTTAACTTTTCTATTATGAGATTATTCTGCTGTAACCATTTTGTTTGCTAATTGAATTTTGTTATTATCGCTTAAATTTTGTACTATGATATTTCTATTAATTGCTAAATTTATTTACGTCACTTGAGCTAACTTATGAGCTGTGTACTTTAAATTGTAAATTGTAAAGTATTTTGATTTTGCTTTAATTTGTTATATTGATGATATTCTATGAAACTATTGCTTATCGTTGTAATTTCGATTGTATCGACCTTTATTTCAAGTTCGATTTGTTTGATTTTATCATGTTTATTATGTTGGATAAATCTGCTGTGCCCCCTCATGTTTAGATGAACAGGCTGTCGTTTTCAACGGTGTCCGAGCGAGGTTCAGATGTATAGCGGCACCAGTTAATTGTGGAAACCGAATTTGGATCAACAAATGAAAGATATCGACCATACTCTAAATCGAGCAGGAATTATTGACTGGATGATGATGTTTATGACGTACTAAAGCCCGCGGGGCGTATTCCGATTTCGAGGGCGATCATTTTCATGATGTCTCCTTCCATGATCACGCCGCTTTGTTGCGCTGTGCATTCTGACATCTCCTCGGCGCTGACGAAAACGCAGAAGAAGATCTTCCTTTAGCTAGACCACCCGCCAACCAGCAGACATCAAACATTCGTATATTACGCTGTACTAAATATCATACAATATAACTACATGGTATTACAAAATTGTAAGTAATTTTTTATTTAATTATTTATCGCATTTCCGAAACAAATTCTCGAAAAATGAAATAAATCCCTATCCCGTTAAGTTCCTTTTTGAGATTTGTCAAAGCTTCTCAATTTTGCGTCAACATTCCGCTTTGACTGGCGCCCTCCTAATTTACCAACATCACAAAATAAAGTTCCTACCAACCCCACCTACGACCTAGCTCTCCTCCAAACAACTGACGCCGTGCCCATTATGGGTGACAGGTAGGATAAAAATCAGATGAATAAAATATTTCAAAATTTGAACACTTTGATAAAATTTAAAATTTAACATCAAATATTTTTCTTCATCTAAATGTCACAATATATATATATATCTATATATTAAATTTATAATGCAACATATTCTATAACTAATAATTTGTTACAGAAAATTTTCTGATAAAAATAAGTCTGCTTATTCAAATAAATCTTCTACTGCTTCAACATCTTCAAATGTAGAACCCTTGAACATTTTTTTTGTGTGGTATGCTGAACTATGTCATCGTCAAAATACAAATCCTATCTGTGTTGTACGATCACAAAATCAAAAAAATGTTCAAGTTCTCGAATTTGTTGCTGATCGCATCAAAATTGAAGATTGGCAGCCAGTCATAAATGCTTTACGGCTTGACACTTCACTCCATGTTATAGCAATTCACAGCCGTTTAGCAACTCACAAAGTTATTGAAGAAGCTGATACCGTAGAAAAAGTCAAACGCATTAAAAAATGGTTTGGAGCTATTAGTACAAAATATATTCTGCAAAATCTGTTAAAAGCTATTGGAAACTGTTTAAAATTATCAACAGTTTTAACGTGTTTAGAATTAGATGGATTACACATTATGGGAGAATATTTGCAAATAGTATTAAAATTGTTAACAACAAATAAAAACTTAAAGTATCTTTCTTTCAAATCTTGTCTGTTTCGAAATATGCGATACGTTGCATTTCTTGCCCAATATAGAAGTGCTTAATTTGTCAGATTGTAAACTAGGGCCGAAAAGCGGAGAACATTTAGCAAAGTTAATAAAATTTCAGCAAATTAATAGATACCGCGAGAGTTGGCAAAGTTCTCTTCGCTATGAGGATCCGAATGTAAGCAATATGGCTGGATTAAAAAGAATTACCATTAATAATAATCCTAATATGAGTGTCGAAGGTTTAGAGTACATTTTAAATGAACTTGTAGACGATCTGTGGATTAAAGCTATTGATATGCAGCGATGTAATATCTTAGAAGCTCTAGTAGGAAAAATCATTGACGTTATAGAGTCTATACTCTATAACATCAATGATTTTTCCTACTTTAGAAATTGCAGATTTTCGAAGTAACAACTTTGATCCAAGCACTATTGTACGGATTTTAGATATTTTCAAATGCAAGCAAAGTGATGAAACTAACACACAATACCAATAGTGCTACTCTTCGACAACTTTAAGTACGTCAATATATGGTACTTACACGTCATTACTCAACTGCAAACTTGTACCAAAATCGAAGAAAATCTTAAAAAATAACAAAATTACATATAAACGACAAACTGTATTACCACAGATTCAAAACAAAATCGCGAATAATCACCGAAAAGTAAAAGAAATTAAAAAAAACAGTTTGCAAAATGGCTGAATCAGATAATACATCTAACATTAAAACAAAAGATCAGTTATTACAACATTACGAAAAACTGAAAGAGGAAATAGCTAAACGTCAAGAAGCAGAGAAAAAATGTGAGGGATTACAAAAACAAGTTGATGAATTCAATTATCAACAGAAAAATCAAATGATTTTGACAGAATATGGAAATATAAAACAATATATATGTAGATTGATTTCTTTAGTAACAGCAAACTTTAATGCTGAAGAACACTCAACTTTTATTAAAGAATTGCAGAACGCGTTAAATAAAGTAAATATTTTATCTGAACCCTATGAAACGCCTCACCAATTTCTTGAAGATATTAATTTATCAAAACGCAGCCTAGAATCTCTCACTCATAATACACGAAAAGAACAAATCGAAGATCTTTGTAGTAAAAGCGAACAAAAAGTACAAAACATTTTTCAAAGTATGGTTGGACCATCAGATGATGAATGCACTGAAAACGTGCCAGATTCTGCCTTAGAGTTGAATTTGGCTTCTCTGGATTGTAATCAAGAACTTATATTGGTTGAAAATATTTCTGATCGATCAACTGAATCAGCAGGTGAAGAAAAATTTTCACGTTTATTGGAAGAATTATCACATTCTGATATGTGTGAAAATAATCCACGCCAATAATTCATTTAACACTGACCGTCAAATTTTCTACAAAAACTAAAAGAATACACATATATTTTTTTGAAAACAAATTTTTTATTCTAAATGATACCAAAAAAATGTATTTGATATAAAAAAATTTATTTGCAATGTAATTTCCTATATATGACTTGTTTTTGTACTTGTAAAATTTTTGTTACATAAATATATATATATATATATATATATATATATATATATATATATATATATATATAATATATATATATATATATATATTTATATATATATATATATATATATATATATATATATATATATACCGGGTGATTTATTTAACCTGAAATTTGTTATATTTCGAAAAATACGCATCGAACAGAAAAATTTGCCGAATCTAAACTTTAATATCTCAAAGGGGGGCATCCGTTAGTACTAAATTTCCACTAGCCCCCCAACCCCTGTAGGCGGAGCAGAGGGCAACTTTAAAATCTTAAATAGGAACCCCTATTTTTTATTACAGATTCGGATTTTACGATAAAAACTACGTACATTTCCCCCAAAAAATTTTTTTGATTCTCGACAGATGGCGCTGTAATCGCAAAAAATGGATTTAACCTGGAATTTGTTATATTTCGAAAAATACGCATCGGACAGAAAAATTTGCCGAATCCAAACTTTAATATCTCAAAGGGGGCCATCCATTAGTACTAAATTCTCGCCACCCCCCGCCCTCTGTGGGCGGGGCGGGGGGCAACTTTAAAATCTTAAAAATTTCTTGCGATTACAGCGCCATCTGTCGAGAATCAAATTTTTTTTTGGACAAAATGTACGTAGTTTTTATGGTAAAATTTGAATCTGTAATAAAAAATAGGGGTCAATATTTAAAAATTCAAAGTTGCCCCCCGCCCCGCCTACAGGGGCTGGGAGGGTGGCGGGAATTTAGCACTAGCGGATGCCCCCCTTTGAGGTATTAAAGTTTCGATTCAGCAAATTTTTCTGTCCAATGCGTATTTTTCGAAATATAACAAATTCCAGGTTAAATCTATTTTTTACGATTACAGTGCCATCTGTCGAGAATCAAATTTTTTTTTCGGACAAAATGTACGTAGTTTTTATCGTAGAATCCGAATCTGTGATAAAAAATTGGGGTCCCTATTTAAGATTTCAAAGTTGCCTCCCGCCCCGCTCACGGGGGGCGGGGAGGTAGCGGGAATATACTACTAACGGATGCCCCCTTTGAGATATTAAAGTTTGGATTCGGCAAATTTTTCTGTTCGATGCGTATTTTTCGAAATATAACAAATTCCAGGTTAAATGAATCACCCGGTATATAATTATAATAATTTATTTTTCTATTTTAAAATTTTTAAAAAATTATTAATATTTTGAAATTATAACTCAATTCAGTACCTTAGTGTAAAATAATAAATTTATTGAGCTTAATAAAAAAATTAATTATTTGTGTTCTTAATTGAAAATGAATTTTAATTTATAAATTATGTATAGTATACCCGCACTGTACGAAAGAATAATACATTTTTACATAAACAGCAATTTGACTACAAACGCATAAAAGAAAAATGATTGATGTGGAAATAAGATTTTTATGACACAAAATAAAAATTAATATTTTTATTTTAAAAATTAATAATTTTATTATTTTCGTCAGGGTATACAATATTAGTCAATTAATAATAATTGATTAATATTGTATACCCTGATGAAAATAATAAAATTACTGAAAGCTTAGTTATGAAACTACAAATGAGTTTTATTTAACAACTGTCCTGCTGACTGCCACACTTTAAAAAATTTCTGTATTATTACATAAATTATTACAATAAAATTATAAAATGTTGTTATTTTTTACTATTAAAACCTATCTAAACTTACATAAATTTAAGATATATATTTTTACGGTGTACAGCTAATATTACAACTATTATATATATATATATATATATATATATATATATATATTTAATAGTTTGAATAATTACACATCGAATTTAATTAGAAAATTAAATTAAAAATTGTCAAACTGCCTCGACTGGGAATCGAACCCAGGACATATTGGTCGCTAGCCAATTGCTCTGTCCACTGAGCTATCGAGTCACAGACGAGAAGCCAACAACTTTTAATCAATGTAAAGTATTCATAATTTTTAAACCAAGCCACGTAAACATTCACAATTCGCAAACGAGAATACAAGGTTGATTTTATATGAAAGATATTAGTAGTAATTATTCGGTTTTGTGTCCAAACGACAATTCAACTAAGAATATAAATGTATAAGTAAGAATATATATTGCCTGTCAGCAGAGTATTAATTTAATAGTTTGAATAATTACACATCGAATTTAATTAGAAAATTAAATTAAAAATTGTCAAACTGCCTCGACTGGGAATCGATATATATATATCGAAAATATATATATATATATATATATATATATATATATATATATATATATATATATATTTGAATGACATATATAATTCAAATATAGGTACTCATATGAATAAAAATAGAAAGAGAATTTTTCATATAAAATCAAAATAAAAATGTCTACTCTTATTTGATTTATTAGCTTAAAAAATATTAAAAAAAAAAAAAACTATTTGTTTTCTTCTTAATGTGTGAGAGGCCAATGGATGATATAATACAGTAGGTGTCTTTTTAATAAGCCAGTGATATATTATTTATTTAAAAGTATTAATTTTCGTTATAAGTATAGCGACACTACCTAGTACAAAACAATAAAAACTTCCAATACGATTGTAGGATGCTAACAATTTAAAAATTGTAATATTCGCCATTGCGTAATAGTAGGTTGAATTATCAATCATCTTTTTATTTAAATATTATTTAAATTTAAGTATTATTCGCTATATAGTTGAAAATAAATGTATTTAAAAATAATAATATAAACGTGTCTTAACTAACAACATTGAACACAACACAACAAAAACATATGCTCGATATGCAATGGTATAGAAATATGTGTTTTTAATATATCGGAAAAATGAAAACACATATTTTGTATGCATCAATTATAATTATTATTATAAATAATAAAAATAATAAACCTACCACTGAAATAAAACAAAAAAGAAACAAAATAAATAATATTAACAAATTGAAAATTTTTGTGACAAACCAAATTTTCGTTCTGTGGGTTAGTTCTAATTAGTGTTTATTATATAAGAAATTTAGATAATATGGGTAAAAAAGTATCTATTAAAGTACCAGCTAAAAAAGATAGAAAAAAATCAGCTAGAGGAGAAGCTGCAAGTAAAGAAATTGTAGAAGCAGTACCAGTACCAGAAATTCCTAAACGAGCCTATGAGTTGTTTCGACCAAGATCTGGAATTAAGTAATTATCACAATTTTCATTTGTAACATTTTTTAATGAAAAAAAAAAGTACATATTTAACCGAGTACAATGGACCATTTGTACGAAAAAGAATAGATAAACAGCGCAAATATTAACCCCTTAAAAACCGATTTTTTTTTTCAAATAAATGCACCCAAAAAATAATTTATTTTTTAATAATTAGAACTAATATTTTGACATATCAAAATGATGAAAATACTTTTCTAGAGCAAATCCGCAGTAAAACAAATACATAATGGAACGTAATATATGTGACCGGCCGAGTTATCTCGAATATGCTCTTTTTGGACCACACAGTATGTCCCTAGATATCTCGGGCCTGGTCCTTAAGAGGTTAATGAGAGCAACACAATTAAATTTAGTATAAAAGCCTGTATATTGCTATTACTTTTGGTAAATTTTGGTGCAGATTTTTTCAAAGATATATTTAAAACTAGTACATATTATAATTTTAAAGATAATAAATAAATTTCTTCAATGTAAAGCAGATTTAAATAAAAATAGTACGAAATTTAAATGTGACAGTTCATCAATAGCACACAATGTAGTATATAGTATGTACGTTTTAGAGATACTATGTACGTTTTACACTATCAAAATTAAAAAAAAAATCTACAAATAAAATTTAATATTATCATCTTTTTAATATTTTTTTTTTAAATACACATGTACCATAAGTGTTTGTGTGTCTGACAGACTTCTATTTGTGCTATGATATACTTTATTTGCTGTACAAAATTAATCACTAAATTGATACTGTGTAAAACGATTTGACTATATGATGATCGCTAGATAGCTAGTGCCGTAATCTAACTGGAATGAGCATTATTAACAACATAACAACTATTAACAGTTTCATTTAAAACTTTGTAGTAATACACTGAAGTATTAAATTGTGATATCTTTAAAACAGTATTATGGTATTGTAATATTGTTTGATATAATATCGATTTATCGTTATACACAGAGTTTACCTTCCGATACGCTTTCACGACACTAGATTCACTATACCACATCAGCACAAGCACAAACACATCCGACACTATTCACTGCGCTGACCAGACTGAGTTTTATCCTTCTGCCGGGTTCTTGGGGGCGAAGAGGGAAGGACGCTAACAATCAAACGTTACAGTATTATAGTAATTAATTTAAAATTACAAGTTATATAAAACAACTAGATTTTTGATCATTCCACAATTATTAAGATGTTCTATAAATGTTCTGAAATCTAATTATTTTAGCCACAAGAAAAATTCGGCAATATTTCTCACTTGTTGTGCAAATAAGCTATAAAATGTTTTTTTAATACTATAAGATAAACACGATATTTTAAAATTACACTCCGCATTTTGTTGTTCTATCTATTTTTCTATCTTTCATAAGGATGGTATATCCTTAGGTCCCAATAGTAATGCGGCGTAGTAGTATATTGTAGTTTTTCTTTGATTTATCTGATGAAAAAAGTTCTATTTCTCTTATGAAGTCCAGCAACTCGGACCAAGAAAGCCTGTACACCGAATCACTATTTTTTTTGGATGAGGCTATTTATACATACGGTATGTATATGCAATTGGCTATTTATACATACTAAAAAAAAACACACCTATAAACCAACCTACTAACTTAACCTACCCTAAATAACCAATTGCGTAAACATACTGTATGTATAAATAGCCAATTTCGTATACATACCGTATGTATAAATAGCCATACTTTTATTTTTTTTACTTAATATAATTTACCAAGTTAGTCTTAAGAAAAAGTTAAACTACATTTAAAATTTTAACGATTTTGAACTAATAACATTAATGATAAAATTATTAATCGTGGAAATGTATAAAAATTAATACAAACAAATCATAAAACAAACTCAGTATTATCTTACATTCCGTTCATTTATTGTTTATAATTTTATAATAAATAGAAATACTATTCATATTTGATAAGAGATAGAAGTAAAAATTTATTTTAAAGCAAAAAATAAAAGCACTTTTTCATATACAAACGAGATGGAAATACGTATTTGTATATGTAATTCTTTTTGACAAGTTATAAATATATACATCTTTCTGAATTACATAAAGCCAGATTATTATCAATTATAAAATATTTCCTAAAAAACATATAAAATTATTTATTTTTTAATCACTACATTTTTCATTCATATGCAGTCGATTCCGCTTAATTGGGCCACCGCTTAATTGGGGCAGCCGCTTATTTGGGCCAAATCTCAAAGAACAGAAACCAAACCAAGGAACCAACAGTAAATTTACATGTTTAATTGGGACAACATTGGGCCAGTAAATTTAAGATCGCAGTACATATTATGTTAAAATATTCACAAGAAAAAATATTTACAAATAATTTAATATGATACGCTTCATATCTTTTTGATTCACAAGATGGAAAATTAAATTTAAAAAACCAGCAAATATGTATCAATTAATTACATTAGTATCGCGCGTTGTGAACTTTATTCCCAACACATTCATTCACGTATGACGTACGGACCCGCGCGCGCTCAAAGGTTAATGTTTACCCTCGCGTTGTAGAAGTGAAATGTTACAAAAACAAACATATTTTTGCATTGAATTAAAAATGTATGTACCTATTTATTATTTTATTTTGGAATTTATTATTTTTTCTTAAAAGTTTATATTTTTTGGTTATATGTAGTTTATAGTTTTGTCCAAAAATTTATAAAATAAAATTATTGAAAGAAAAATATGGATTGTTTAATTTTATGTAAAATTCGTTTAATTGGGGCAACCGCTTAATTGGGCCAAAATGCTCTAATCCCGATGTGTCCCAATTAAGCGGAATCGTCTGTATTATTAAATTAAATTATTTTTAATAAAATTAATCTTCAGGCTCTTATTTTGTTAAAATTATTTTTGTTAATTTTTTCTTATTAAAACTCGATTGAAACCGGTTTTTATTTTCAGATGAATATTATTATAATGATTATATAATTTAATTTTGGTATATGTCAAAACAATAATTTAAATCTAAATACATAATTTTCCTCATATATTTTTCTAATGATTTATAAAAGTTTTTAAAACCACAAAATACAAAAAAAGTTTAGTAAACAACAAAATTAAAAATGATAATAACATTGTTTCTAGGTTAGTCCTAGACCATTCGTTCTTATAGATGTTCATTTTTATTAAAAATACACAGTCAATATATTTAAATTTTGCGCGCATATGTGTCACAAACAAATCACAAGACTAAATTGAACTGTGCAAGCCCAGGAAACTGTCACTTTCAAAATTCCTTATTTTTTCTCGCGCAAGCCCCATATCAATAGGTTCGGTACAAGACAACTTGTCTCTCAGCACCAGACGACTCTGCTCCAAGACAACTCGGCACCGGGACAACTAAACACGGGACAACTCGCCATTTGGGAAACTTAACATCGGGATATTAGCACAAAAACAGCAAGTTCTGTTATTTTAAACATTAAATTATTTTTTTCTCACCTCATTTATAAAAGTGATTTTTGCCAAAAGTACTTTTGACGTTTACTTAAAATTATTTATTAAGCAATTTATAATAGTTTACATAAATTTTATAATACCAAATATAATAAAATTGATCATAAATAGAAAAACTATTTACAATTGATAAAAACAGAAGCAAAAAGTTATTTTGAAATTAATAATAAAAGCACTTTTTCACGAAGAAGTGAGGTGAGAATACTGGCCATTGAATTTCATATGTTTGTTCTTTAATTGTCAATACATTGATATATTAGTTTTTGGATGTTTTGGATAATTAGCTGTTGCAGATATATTTGAACATATTAAATCTGAATTGAATATAATTTATATTGTAATTGAAAATATATTTAAGTTCTTAATATTAAAAATTACTTCGTGATAAAAACAGTTAAATATAATATACATAAAATATTTCAATATGCAATTTTAGCATAATTAAATTGTTAATTTCACTTATAGGGTGTTTCATTAAAAATAATTTTGTTTGAAAAAACGAGAACATAACGATATGATAATTTTTACAATATTTATTTATTTTTGAAATTATTATTTATTTTCAAAGATTGTTTAATTTTTAAGCTTATATTATAATACTTTTTTTTAAAATGTACATCAAAAATTAACAATTATTTTAAAAAAAATTAAAAGTGGCAACATTTTTTTTTGTCAATGATAATCGCTATTTTTTTTATTTAATATAATTTACCAAGTTAACAATTAAAAACACAAAATATTAAATTCAGTGTTTGTACGAAATATCCGGTTAAAAAAAAAACAATTATAATATATCAGATATACAAACATCATTAGATTTTTTTTATATTACATTTTTCATTCATATTACATTCATTTTTAAAACAATTTAATATGTATAATAACAAAACTTATTCTAGCTAATATTCGGATGACAAATTATCCGAGTGCCGAGTTGCCCAGGTGCCGAGTTGCCTCGGTGCCGAGACTCCAGTGCCGAGTCGTCCAGTGCCGAGTTGTCGGTGCCAAGTTCGGTGCTGAGTTGTCCCGATGCGATGCCGAGATGTTTAGGTACCGAATTGTCCTGTGCCGAGATGTCCGCTACCGATTTTTTCGGAGCCGAGTTGTTTGTTTTCGCAGTTGGTCTTCTCCTATTGGTTTCCTACTATTTCTGTGACTATTATTACCCATGCCCGGGCCCGGGTAACCACTCAACAATTCATATTTCGGATAACAGTTCATTTCTCACAATCAGATAATGTGTCAGATCGAGTCGGATTAAGGCCAGTTCAAGGCAAACAAAAGGCTATATTCAGACAAGTGCGTGGTGGGAATACAGAAAAGAATAATTTTACATTCGATTTATTCGTTTAATACTACATATTTATGGTAACTAATTATTAGAAAAATTAGCTAATTTATTTACAATGGGCCTTTCCACTAAAATCAAATTTCATAATTTTAATATCTTTATGTTGTTTTACAACCTAAAATAATAATATGATTTAAATTTTACGTTCTAAAATTCTATATTTGTTGAAATAAACTAATTTGAAAAAAGGCTACAAAATCACACATTTGAATGTTTTAACCATAGCCACACCTCTAACTATATACGTCATCTAGTATTCTATATCTCTCACGTGAAATTCAACCAATGAAATGTTCTACTACTTGTATACGTCACAGGACGGACAAATTTAATATTTTTTTTAAGGTTTATTATAAATAAATTTGAAAAATAAATATATACAAAATTTTTTATTTATTTATTACTTTCCAAATTTCAAATAAAAAAAAATTAGTGGAAAGGCCCATTAATGATATACTGATTGATTACATAAAAATTATTTATATAGTCTTCAGGTAACAAATTTTAATATAGTTTGTGAAGGTGTATGTTTGTGTTATTCACTAGTTCAATAATTGAACTAGTGAATAACACAAACATACACCTTCACAAACTATATTAAAATTTGTTACCTGAAGACTATATAAATAATTTTTATGTAATCAATCAGTATATCATTTTTCATATCTGTCGTAGTGGTAAAAAGAGCATCGTAAATAAAATAAAATATTTGCAAATTACTTTTTCTAGAAAAATTTAAATTATTTAAATAATATATTCAACATTGTCTTAAATCTTTTAAATCGAATGTCTATCAAACATTAATTTTATTATTTCTAAAACTATATAATTTTTAAATTGTTATATGTTAATTATATCGTATTAGGATTTTCTTATAACTTACTCTGTCTCTACCAATTGTAAGTTAAATATGTGCTTTGATGTAACTAACCTAACTTAAAAGAAATGTTAAAATAAAATACATGTATGCTATTGTAGCTCCCTGGAGATGATACAATAAATATCAAAAGCTTGGATTAGTGTTTCAATTAAGTTTCATTTGCTAAAAGCCCTAACAGACTGCTTTTAACCCATGGAAATTTTATTATTATCTAAATCAACACGCATACTAAATATGAATTAAAATTAAGTAGTTTTAAAAATTTATAACTCAAATATAAAAACATTTTTTTATACATAAAAATACAAAATAGATTTCAAATACATTTTTATAAAATTATTACATATACAATTAATATTTGTAACATTTTATTTATTTATACAAAGATACTAATATGAATAATATTGATGCAGATATAAACTGTCGGAGACAAAAGCACAATTAGATACTGCAACAACTAGGGTTCATCTTTGCGAAACCCATGTTGAATATGCATCAGGTCAAGAGGGGGCATCAATACCTAAACGTAGAACCAGAAGGTAAATTGTAAACTTTTTATTTAATCTTCTATATATATACTTATATAAATAATTTAAGTGAGAATTAATGGTTGTAAAGAACAAATATGAGAATATATCAAATATAAGCATGGAATAACTATTCAACTGAAAATGAAAAAACTCATATCACCTCGACCTGGGATCGAACCAGGGTCACTCTACTTGCCGGGTGGAAACTCTATCATTGAGCTACCGAGTTGACACCAGATCTAGTGACAGAAGTTTAATCAATTTAATTTAGTTCAATGTTTTGGAGTGACCTTTGTTCGATCCCAAGTAACTTTTTTTTTACCTCATTCTGGTATGGCAGGAAAAATTATTAAAAATTCAAATATGTTTTTTAGAATTTTCAATAATTTTTCCTGCAAAATTAGTATGAGATAGAGAAAAAAGTTACTTAACTATTATGTAGACACATTTTTTCTCTATTTTACTGAATTTTTTCGAATTTTTTTGAGCAAATTTTGAAAAAAGTTTTATTTTGAAAAAATCCCCCCTTGTCAAATTTTCAAAAATTCAGTTTTTAATTTTTTTCTATCAAACGATGCATCTTAGAATAATAGTTTTTTTTACTAAATTATTGTACTCATTATTTCGCATTTTTCCATATCATGCTTATTTTATTAGACCTCATAGTTTTTGAGAAAAAAAAAAATAAAAACCAAAAAACTAAAAAAAAAAATTCTAGCGCCCAAACGGCACATGGTAACAAATTAAAACTAAAACCAAATTATAGAACTTTTTATTGCCTGTCAAAAAGTATTCTAAGTATTTCTCCGAATTTTACTCGAGAAAGTAGTATATCGCAAATTATCGAATTTGCATGTTAAACGTCCATACGAACTTAACGAACGAATACCCGGTATATATTATATATATATAAGTATATATATATATATATATATATATATATATATATATATATTATATATATATATATATATATATATATATATATATATATATATATATATATATATATATGTATATATATATATATATATATATATATATATATATATATATATATATATATACAGGGTGTCCCCGGATGGGGTTGCGCACTCTTGTAAACTTTTTTATTTTGGAGTTTTCGGCAAAATGTTATTTTTCATAAAAAGTTTTGCTTGGCCTGAAACTTATTTTTAGCCAACTTTCGATATTTTAAAATCAAGTAGGCCTTTACAGTTGAGCAAAAACTATTTTCATTTTAGGTAAAGTACCTTTTCTGTTCATAGTATGCCAAAATCTTGTTAAGAAAAGTTGTTCGGAATGAAAAGTTATGGCCATATGCAAATTTTCAGGACGATAGTTCTACTTTGATAAAATTCGAAAAATTATTGAGTTATGTAAATTTTCGTCGCAGAATTAATAATAAAGATATTTTGCTATTGTCGACGCCATATTGATTATTATCATAGTACGGTAGGTCAAGTACTGCTATTTGAACGATATTATAAAATTGCGTAAACTTCGCATGATGTAATAGGAAAATAGAACGAACTGCAGTAAACAATTGCTGTAACTGCATACATCATATCTAGGATATTTTATTCTTTAATACAACATAACAAAAAACAAATTAAATTCTAAACATTGAAATTATTCCACGTAATATCCTCCTCTTAGTACACATTTTTCTATTCGGGTTCTAAATTCTAGGTAGGTCGATGAAAGCATTTCTTCATTCACACTAGCAACAGCTGCTATGATTTTTTGTTTTAAATTTTCCAAATCATTTTCTAAATTATTATTATTATTATTATTATTTTATTTATTTGCATATGGCCATAACTTCTCATTCCGAACAACTTTTCTTAACAAGATTTTGGCATACTGTGAACAGAAAAGGTACTTTACCTAAAATAAAAATAGTTTTTGCTCAACTGGAAAGGCCTACTTGATTTTAAAAAATCGAAAGTAGGCTAAAAATAAGTTTATGGGCAAGCAAAACTTTTTATAAAGAATAACATTTTGCCGAAAACTCCAAAATAAAAAAGTTTACAAGAGTGGGCAACCCCATCCGGGGACACCCTGTATATATATATATATATATATATATATATATATATATATATATATATATATAAGCCATTCGCATTTCTAAAAAAAAATATGAAATACACATGCGCAATTTTAATTTAACTTCAGTCTTATTTTATTCTTTTTTTTTGTCGTCCAATTATACAAGACGCAATACGAATGCCAAATGATATTACGTAGATTTTTTTGTCTTAGACATGCGTGTATATTAGCGAATCTATTATTAACGTGGTCACACTTGTAAAATGCATTGTGACACGCGAAAATACTGTTTTTGAATTTTTACAAGATTTTATACTTATAGCTCACATTCGCTATCTGTCTGCAAAATTTGACATGCATTTTTAATCCATTTCTATTTAACCAATTTTCTTAACATTTTCATATTTTATATGAACGCTTAATCCTTGAACTGCAGCTACATTTAACATTCATTCATTTGAAATCTACTTCCGCTTAACCGATTTGAAACAACTAAAAAATAAAAAATAAATATATAATAATAAAACTGTAAGCCACCTTTTCCATTGAAGAAATACAGTGTCATGTACAGTAAAGCGTTCCATATTAATTTATTAGTGTTTGTGTTCAAGTTTCACAAACTTTAGTAAAAGTTAAAACGTCCCACGGTTTTATTTCTAAAGCACATATGACAAATTATTTTATAATTTTTAGTGAGTTTGTAAATTAAACCATGTTTTTATTTTTTTAATTACGATTTATTTTTATACAAATACTGCATTATACCTTAAATACATAAAATATTTTTTAATACTGTTTGTTCATAAACATTCAATATTTATCAGTAAAAATAGTAAATTCAAATGAATTCTGCAGAATTTTCTAAGTTTTTAAGCTAAGCCATTATTGCATGAAATACTATGTTTTTATAATAAATACAGAATAAAAAGTCACAAAATTATACGTGCGGCAAACAAATTTTATTCAGAAAATCTGAATATTAGGAAAATTTAGAATCAAAAATTAAAACATGGTATAATTAAACAGAAAATCCAAATTGACTGGCACATCATGATTTGTTCTTGAACACATAAAATGATTGTTATATCTCATGTTTTCTTATAATTTTATGGTCATTAATAAAGCTGGTTACTTTTCAGAGGTAATGTAAAAGAAAGAGCACGAGGTCCAGTATGGCGATTTTTAGAAGAGGTGTTGGACGAAAAATTAGAGAAAAGATCGAAATATTTTTTAGATGAAAGAATAGCAAAATGCGAAAAACAGAAATATCAGAATCTCAAACATTGTAAGTTTTATTGTTCAAAACAAATAATCCTAATTATATTTATACATTAAATCATCTTCTGCTCTAATTAGGCATTAAAATATCATCGTTCATTACTACACGTTTATTGTGTTAGTCATAGTTTCAAAATAAATATCCATCTCTATGTAATAAACACTATATTAAAAACTACATATACCTAATGCCAATCACTACATACGAATAGAAAGCTATTAATTAGTATTTCAAATTTAAAAAAAGTTTTTACCACAAATTTATTGGTCTCATTCATTCTAGGAAAAAAAATCAGTTTTCATTGAAATTAACTGGAAATGTTAAGATTTTAAATAGAAATTTTCTTTTTATTTTTATGATTAATTTAAATTGAAAATTTTGTAACGTATATCTATGTAGTTTTACATTCTACATTATAAATAACATTGCCTTGCATTACTTATGTGTGTATTTGTAATTTATTTTTTCTGTTTATTTTTGTTTTTTAAGTTTAGACTCTCAGTCTACAAACTATGTTTGCGAAATTGCCCCAAATTCCGTGCAATTTTTCTAAAAGATTCAAAAACGAAGGCACATTTTCGCAATGTACTTAATCATATATTCATTATTGTTTCTGACGTTAATTATAAACAATAAAACATTTATTATATTAATATTTATTATTTTATTATAATAATAAAATAATAAATATTTTACAATAAATTACATCGATTAAAATAGCGGCGCTCTTATTTCATCGGTTTTCAAACTGTGTTCTGCGTAACCGTAAGGTTCTGCGCGATCAGTCCAAAGATTCCATAAAACAGACATTTTTGCAAGTATATATAATAATTTATTGTTTCTTGCATCATTATATTATAAACAATAAACATTTATAATAGAATAGTGTTCTGTAAAAAATATAATTGTTACAAAAGGTTTCTCGTGTCATTAAATTTTGAAGACCACTGGTCTAGAGTAAGGTGTTAAAATAGCCAATCGCGGGTCGAATATAACCCACTAGTTTGTTTATCTTTCATATTCTGGAACATCTTGATAAATAAATATTATCCCATTATAAATTCAATAATGACAATTTTTTAAATAATTAAAAATAGAACGTTTGTCTTTTCCCTATTAGATAATATGCACCATTTTCAAATTTGACAAACAAATCAATCTATCTACCAAAGAGAAAAGAGTACGTTACATAGCGTATGACAGAGCGGTACATCGCCATAGGCTGAAACTTACGATAGTGCCACAAACATAGCACTTTTTTTGATGCATATAAGCCACAGAAATAATAGTAAATGGGAGAAAACCAATAATTGAGCTTGCGCGAGAAAAATTAATATATTTTGAAAGTAAGTAGGTGTAACGTTACGCCTATGCACTTCAATATTTAGCCTTATGACACACACACACACACATATGCGTGCGAAATTTTTACAAATATTTTATTATGTATTTTCAATAAGAAACATTTATATGGAAGAATAAATATGAATGATCTGGAGACATTATCATTTTTAATTTTATTGTTTACTAAACTCGATTGATTTTGTTTTTTTTTTCTTTTATATATTTAAATTTGAATTACTGTTCTATCATACATTAAAATTAGATTATTCCATCGTAAAAGTATTAATCAACAAATAAAAGATTTTTATAAGAAACAATTATCACCAATAATTTTAATAAAGTTCAAAATCCTAAGGCTTTAAATTCAAATAATTTTATTTAATAATAAATTATTAAAACATATATTTGATAGATAGATTCCTACAAAATAATTTATAACTGATAAGTATATGGCCATATACTGTATGTTCCAAATTCACGTGTCACCGTTGGGATCTTAACTCTTTTCTATTAAAAGTTTTTACTTTAAGAGTTATTCAGAAACAAATAAAAAAACCAAATATAATTTTTTTGCAAATATATAGTGACCTACAGTATTTTTTTTTGAAAGTAATGGTTTATCTGAGATGGCCATATAATTGTGCACAATACGAGTAAGTCCCATTTAACCGAAGTTGTAATTATAATTCTTGAGATCCTTATGGTGGCACCTGAATTTGGAACATACAGTATATCACAAATTTTTGTACAGAAATGTTTATAAATTTATAATACGACAAAAATAAATATATAATTGTTATAAAAAAGTATATAAGTTTTGTTAGAATTGAAAATGTTATTTATTCGTTCTGGGAAGATTACAATGTGTGATACTTTTTTGCTCAATATTGATATTATTCACGATGAAATTGATATAATTCACAAAAAAATGAAATGTATGACAAAAAATGCAAATGCACGAAAAAAAACAAAATGTAAGCGAACAACAAATTTTTTCTGTCATGACAACAAAATATTTATTCTCAACAGCACAAATATCAAAAATTAACCTTTTAACCCGACTTATATAGTAATAAGGCAAAAATCTTTAGGTGTATGGACCTTCTCTGAACAAATAAAAAACTAACCTTTTAATCCCACTTACCTAACAATGAGTCCAACTAAAATTTCAGTTGTATTGACCTTTAAAAAAATACAAAATAATAATTTATTATTTTGTCGTATTATATTTGTCGTTCAATATAGTAATTTCGCTGTAAAATTTATTATTTTTGTTATGCCACATTTGTATATTAATTTTTTCGCAAATTTTCCCATTTTTGTTGTACCATAGTTGTCGTTCGAACTATCAATTTTATCGTGTAATTATATATGTATTTTTGAAATGCACATCACCGAGCGCGTGCGTGGTTCAATTTATCTTATTTTTAATACAGTGGAGATTGGCTTTCTTCCACTATTATTATTTCTGTGCTGTGATATAATCCAACACGAAACACAAAAATCAATTTATAAAAAAGTTTTTTCCAAAATATATAAGAAAAAGTGTTATTTATAATTGAAATGTAAGAACATCAAAATTTTAGTTAAGCGCAGGTACCCCAATGTCAACAAATATAATATTAAAATATACTTTAGTATATTGTTTATTTTTTAGTTATGAATAAGGTAAATGCATATATTTTCTTGTTTTATTTATAAAATTTAAAAAAGATGTAAAAAAGTTTTATTTATTTTAACAATTAATTAAATTGTTACTTCTAATTTACAGTTACTTTAACCAATATTTTAGTTAATAGTTACTTTTACATAACTGGGAAATTAAGTAACTGGCCAAAATTTACAATTTTTGAATGCTATAAATTTATTATAGAAAAAAACTTGACATTTAATAACTGGCAACTAAGTTTTTATTTTACATTTCTACAGCCGACCCCATTCACAATTATATGATGAGTTTAATTGGTCCATTATGGTATCATAAATTGTCTAATAAACAAATGAATAGTGCTGATGCATTAAAAGATGCACTATTGCAAGACCACAAAATGGGAACAATTATCAATACACAAGAAACTTTATGTGATTTAGGTTTAGTACTTTGGCCAAATCACACAAAAATTCAATATGCGTTGAAGAAATGTTACAACTCTCCAGTTGAATTTCTTTTAAAACTTTACAAATTAAACAGGCCGAAGGAACCTTATTTAAGTAAGAATTTTAACTTATATACATAGACTGTTCAATAAAAATTCAGACTAATTCCGACTATTCATTTGTTAATAACTCCTATAATAAGTAATTCATTGAAATTAATATTCTTATAAACTAATCCTTAATGCTACAAATCAGTTATCGTTATTATAGTAGGTTATAAAAACGTTATGATACGATGAAATTAAATTATGATACTAAGGTACTAAACAGTTTAAAATTTATACAAATCCAAATTATACTCTATAAAAAAGTTTGTGAAATAATCTTGTAAATTAAATAAATTTGATTTTTAAACATAAAAGATGGTGGTCGCGTCGACTAAGTGGATACATTTTTAAAGTTTTATATATATTAAACTTTTAAAATATACTGATATTTTATAGAAAATGTTTTGACACATCGTACAAATACTGATAGTTTATAAAAATACTGCTAGTTTGTAAGAATATTAACAGAAAAAAGTTTTAAATAAATATTATAGCATATTAAATTCCTAATCAAAATGACTGCTACTGAAATTTGAAATAAGTAAATAAGTATAAAAAACACTGTGATTTTTAAAAGAACGTGATCCAATATGTCTATGCATGCACTGGCATGTACTGAATCAGGTGGAGGACATTTTGAACATTTACTGTTAATTATGATGATGTATCACTTGTAAATTATTCTACCATTTGGAATTAATATATCACATTTAAGTCTTTGCCAGTAAATGCAATCTTTCTCATAATATTTTACTTGTTAGATGTGGAAAACTCAAATATAAAATTCGAACAAGTATTTCTGAATCATCTTTTAATTTCAAAGCGTTAATCTCACTCTTTTTTGAATAACTGTCATAGACACATACATACTTATGTCACACAACAAGATTACGCTATCCGCATTTTAAAAATTATATAATATTATGTTACAAAATTTGGTATCGAGTAGTATTACGATATAGGTACTGATCCGTAAGATATCACTTCCGGTTTAACCGGAAGTTAATTCTAACTTCCTTATTTTAAATAGAATATCTTATTTTTATTTTACCATTGAATTTACTAGTAAATTTTACATATCAAACATCAAAAACATTTTACACTAGTTCAACTCGTTTCGAAAATTTAAAAAATTTTGATTTCTTGATAGAAATCGGCAACATGTTTCATAGTCTTGTTAAGGAAGTTATAATTATGATTGGTAAGTGCATTTCAACGGAATCGAGACAAAGTTTGAAAAGCTACATGAAATCGAGTTTTTTTAATATCCGAAATTCTGTTATTGGCACTTAAAAACCATGTATCGTATAGTATTTTTTACACAATCGATTTAAAAATGTTATAATTTATAATGTTAAAAATGTTATAATAAAAATAATAAAAATATAAATAGAATAAATTCTTGTATTTAGTTTATTTTTGCAAATGTCTATCAACAACTGTAGGTATGTATAACAAGATTGTGCAAAAAACACACACACACACACAATTTTTGGAAATAAATTTTATTTAGTTTTGAAAATTACATCTTTTAAAAAACCACCATTTTAATATTCACACTGACGCTCTTTCTAAGAAGTGAAACATTATCTGCCGTAATGTTTCGTGACTTATTTCTTCACGGATGTTCAATTGCCAAAATGGTTCGAGGATTGTTACGGTATACTCTATCTTTCAAATATCCCCACAGAAAGAAATCTGGAGCAGTTAAATCAAGTGAGCGTGGCGGCCACTTGATTTTAGAGTTTAGCAAAATTATCCTTCTTCTAAAAATTTGTCTTAATAGTTTAATTGTCGGGCGAGCTGTATGGGTAATAGCACAATCTTGCTACCACCATACCTCTGCTGTGTCTCGACTGCAGAACGCACGAAATTTTCTAGCATTTCTCGATACCTTTCCCCATTGATGGTTAGTGCGTTTTCTGCCTCATCTTCAAATAAATAAGGTCCGAGAACTCTTTCCACATCAAACCGTTTCTTTAAGAGGTGCAGATTACTATGGTAGACTATTCTTGGATTTTTGTCCCCCAAAATTGCGTAATTTGTTTATTAACAAATTCATTTAGGTGGAAATTTTTAATAAAATAGAAAACTATTTAATTCGGGTACGTCGTTATTACTTTAATAATGCAACTAACGATAATTTAGCCATGAAAAACAAAATTATTAGTTAATACGTATTTTATTATTTTCATTTAAAATACATTTTATAAAGAAATTCTCAAATACATACATATTTTGCTAAATTATTGGTTGACAACACTGTATTTAATAAATAACTTTCAACATAGAATATTTTAATTACACTAACTCAATTTTTTAACGCAAAATTCATTAAAATATTAAAAGGCAGGTGTTTTTATTTAAGAAAAAATAAGACTTTTAAAAGTCTTTAAACTTTAATATTCTAGACACATTCGTCAATATTATAGTTTTATATGTTTTTTAGTAAAGCAGTCCAAAGCTTCCGTGAAAAGACCCCGTTTATACAGATAATACAGTGACCACATCTCCAGATTTCAACTATTTGTCTCCAATCTCCAGGTTTTGCTATAATTGTTACAGGTTGTCCTAATTAGTTAACGACATTAAATATAATATGAATATTATTATAACTGATATTGTCATCTTTCTTAGATTCTATCATTTTAACATACGATCTAGTATGTATCGTTAAAATTATTATTTTTTTAAGTAAATTGTACTGTGATTTTTTTACATTTTACATTCAATGTATTTATAAAATGAATTTTAACGTTAAATTTTACAATTTTTAGTAATCTATCTCCAGATTAAGTTAAGTTAGATAATGTATATATATATCCAGGTTTAACTTAAATAGAAGGTGGTTGTTACCCTAGATACGAGCAGATGCTAAAAGCTGTTGCTGATTTCAAACAAGAAATCAAAAAAGTTTAAATACATAGAAAACAATTAAACTAGAGTATAATATTTTTGATGTTTTATGTTGTTCAAATTTACTCTTATATTCAATGATAAAATTTCAATAATCGAGTATTTTATTTAAAATAAGGAAATGACTTCTGCCTGATAACATTTTATTTTGAATGAGCATATCAGAATACTCCTAGATACCATATTTTGAGACATAGTATTACATGTTTTAAGATACAAATAACATAAGCTCATCATGGGACTCACTGATGTATCTACTAATTTTTAATAGTTAAGTCACTTAACTTTTTTTTTTTTTAGAAAATTTGTATACATTAAATGATAGAATAATTCTATCGTCGGTCGTTCATTTAGCAATGAGAGAAACATTAAAAGAATTACATTTAAGAGTACCATCTCCACCAAGAGAAGAACCACCATGTAATTTTATAATTGCTTATTTTGAAATATGTAAAAAAACCTAAATAAAAACATCACTTTTTAGTAAAGCCAGAACCAACCAAAGAGAAAATAAAACGATATCCTTCACCTTATCTGAATCCATTCCCATTTATTCCACAAAATAACAGAGATCCTACTTTTGTCTATAAAAACAGGCATAGAGAATATGCTGACCTTCCATATTTTGATTATGTTAATGATATGGTAAGTTAATAAATGTGGAAAAAACAAAAATTGTCTACCAGCATAGAAATATTTAGTGTAGAGTAGAGTGTTTGTTTTTTTCTAATATACGAATACTTATACCCTCATCAAACTTACCGGGTAAATTACTCTGCATTCTGCAACTGAGTCAACAAAAACAGAGAAAAGATTTGCTATTTTTAATAATTGTAAAGTATTCATACATAAGAACTTGTACTATATCTGTATATATAAACATCTACATCTATATATATACCGGGTGTATACTTGGTTTATGCAATATAGGAAAAACAATGTTATTTTTTTAACATCGCAATTCCTGCTTCTCCGTTAGTTATAGAGAAAAAATATAAGAAACAAAAATTGTTTACAATTAAAAACTTCATTATTTACGCTTAAAATAATTGCGATATTGGGTCTCAGTAATTAATTAATAATTAAATAAATATTAACAGTTTTCGGCAATATCAGACAGCCATGGACGAAACGCTAATGTATTTTGTTTACAACTGTCAGTGTTATTGTTATTTTAAAAGATGTCATTATTGCTTTGATTATTTTAAATAGACACTAAAATATTATTATATTATTAGTTTTTTCTAATAAATATCAAATTATTTCTTTACTATATTTTTTTGCATTTAAATGACAAACACTGACATTTGTGAACAAAATACATTCGCGTTTTGTCCATGGCTGTCTGATATTGCTGAAAAATGATAATAGTTATTTAATTAATAATTAATTATTGAGACGTAATATCACAATTATTTTAAGCGTAAATAATGTAGTTTTTAATTCTAAATAATTTTTGTCTCTTATAATTTTTCTCTAAAACTAACGGGGAGGCAGGAAATACGATGTTAAAAAAATAACATTGTTTTTCCTATATTGCATAAACCAAGTATACACCCGGTATATATATATATATATATACATATATATATATATATATATATATATATATACATATATATATATATATATATATATATACATATATATATATATATATATATATATATATATACATATATATATATATATATATATATATATATATATATATATATAAACATTTAGAGAAGATTAACCAGCGCAGTACGAATTAAAGAAGTAGTTGTAATTTATACAGTATATAATTAATTAAGTAAATAATAACGCTATCAAAATAAATATGAAAATATAATGATTCAAACCGAATCCTGAATACGTAAAATAAAAAAAATATATTTTTGTAGTATTTAAAACAAGGTTATGCTAAAATATTAATATTTTTTTTTGTTAATTTATAAAATTTTGGAAAAAAGTCTACAATATGCTACTAATTTACGTAAAATCTAGATCCAAATTTTGTAAATAATTTCATTTGAAAATTTTAGATATTTAACATTTGAGTTTCTGTATTTGGGTAATACATATGTTGTTTAGATAGCCGCTTTGATCGAAAAATTGAAAAAAGAGTAAATAATGGTTGTGTAATTGGATACGTTTGCTAAAGAAACACATTTGAATAATTACAATGCAGTATTACAGGTTCGAAATATTGGTGTAGATCAATAAAGAATGTTCGATCATCTTAAACAAGTACCTAATGAATATTAAAATAAAACATATGTGAGTGATAGTGAAAGTGTAGGTAATTCTGATGAGTAGAGAGATTGGCATGATTAAAAGTGTTTTGTGGAAACAAATGTTCCCAATTGGTAAGAATAAAAGAACATGTATGAAGGATAACATAAATGTGAATAAAATAAAAGTTGTTTCTCTGACTAGAGAAGACACTAATTTCTCTTTGAATGAAAAAAATTGTGCCACACTTTTATGAAAACTTAACGTGAATTTTATTTTATAATTCTAGTTAAAAATTAAATAAGTTATATTTTTTTTCACTTTCTTTACGTTTAGTATGAAGAATATTTTGAAGAAGAAGAACAACAACCAACTAAGAAAATATCAATATCAAAAAAAGAATCCGAAACAGACAAGTCTGTGCAATTACTTTCAAAATATCGTCGTCCGCCAAAAATTCCTGTGCGTCAATTAAAGCGTAAAATGATAAAAGTAAAAAAATATCGTTTAAGACAACCTTCAGTGTACACATATAAAAGAGATAAAGAAAAAGCATTAGAACAAGATACATTTATTATTAATACGGAAGTTAATTTAGAAAACATTTGTAATTGTATCCCAAAAATCAGTAAAGATACATCGTATACTTTGAATATTAAGGTAACAACGGAAAGTGAAGAAATTATTTTAGCACAACAATTGTATCCTTATAATTTGGAATGTGCTGTTGGTGAACTTCAATTCAAGGAACAGAAGTTTTTGCCTGGATATAATACTTCTAATAAAAAAAGTTCCATACCAACATTGAAGAAAATTGAATATAAGTGAGTAAAATATTGCTAAAAATAAACCTTCCCAACCTCCTTTGTCATCAACCTAAATATCGAACCGCATTTTCTTCGCGACCCAACTTACAGGAAAATAAAAAATTGAAATTAATCCGTCAGAACGCGCGCTATGATTAAAAATACCCAAAGTATATTCGAATGCAATTTAAAAAAAAAAGTAGGCATTCTAACGGGTTTTCACTGCATAAAACACAAATAACATAAATATCACTAATAAATATTAAATGAAAACAACGATTTCCCTGATATCAAATCGTGGCTTTACATTTATTGTAAAACGCATTGCAAATCATGATCAAGTTTATTTCTTGCTTCAGTTTTTATCACAATAAAACTTGTAAATCCCATTTTACAAACATATGTAATGAGAAATAATAAAAACTATTTTAATGTCAAATAAGAATCACTTTACGATCTAAAGTTGAGTTGCGACCCATGCATAGTTTGGAAATCACTACAATAGGTGTTTAAAATATTACTAACAAGCAACCATATCGAAGTGTCCATCGCCGATTTCAATGACCTTTGGTATTCAAGTAGAAAACTAAAAACTAAACAACACGTATATTTTTATCGATAACGCCAAGGTTTAGGAAGTAAAAATCACTTCAAAGTTTAAGAGTAAAATTTATTTTTATTTTTTTTCTCGAAAACTATGCATCCTGGAACAAAAGTGTAAATGTACGAATACGCTGTCTACCCATAATATTAGTTTTTCTTTTTCTATACGATTTGTAAAGTTACCCTTTTACACTTCTGACATATATTTTACTATACACAGTATAATCTTGCCGTAGATATCAGTCAATTACAAGCCAAAAAAATATTGTTCTATCTTTCATAATGCTCCATTTTTAAAGTGATTGAACTACAGTAGTTTCAAAATGTTGCATATTATTTGATATTAACTTATTCATTCTAAAATATGCTCATTTTATAATTTGTACACTTTAAATATTTATTGTGACAAATTCCGATTATATATTGTTTTTTAATCGATCAATTATCTTATTTGATACTTTATTATTTAAATAGTGACTAATTTTAGTTTTATTAATTAAAAAATAATAACTTCAAAAACTTAGTAGTTTTAAACAAAAATATACAATTTAATTTACTAGTTAAATTATTTATTATTGCTTGTTTGTGTATTTCTAATTTTAAAATTAAATATAAAAATTTTAATCTTAATATTAACCATAACCAAAAAGAAATCGGAACTAAACAAAAATTAAGTAATCCTAACCAAAAATATAAATCAAAATTAATTTTTCCATATAACGGAAATCAAAACAGCAATTTTGTTAACCGTCAATGATCGAATTTTTTTACTAATATCCATTGATAAAGTATATTTATTTATTAAGAATTGAAATAACATTAGTTATTCATACATATTACAATAAATTTGATAATTTGCAACTGTTTTATTCTGTTACAGATGTGAATGTTGTACATGTAATAAAACTGTAAATATTATTGCAGATAATAATGATCCTACTAATATAAATCATGTTACAATATCTAGTCCACCTGCAATGGAAACTATAAAAGAGCGTTCCGAAAATGACAATCAAATAACACCTGTTACAAATTCATATGTTCTTGACAATATATCTAAATCTAAATCAATTTCAGTAAAAAAAGATAAAAAAATTAACACCGAAGATATTAAACTCTGCACTTTCCATAAGAAAGATAACAATTTATGTGATTCATGCGATAATTCCTTTTACCTTTGCACTTGCAAATCATCAAGTGATAACAAGATGGATTGTATATGCCATATACTGGATAATAAGATAAAGGCATTAAGAGAATATAATAAAATAAATCATACAAATTATCATGCATGTGCATGTGAATGTCAATGTAATAAAAAGAAACAAATGCCCCAACCAGAAATATGCAACTACAAAGAAAATAAAAAATCAGAAAAAAAATCTGCTGCTGATGAAGAACAAGAAACAAAAATAATCAATGAAAAAGTCGAAATAGTATTTGAAGAGAAAAACGAATTATATCCCTACCAAATTAAAAGTGTAAGTAGTAAAAAATCGAGAAGCAACAAACAGATAAAAGTAGCAAAAACATAAACGCAAATTAGTCTACGTA
The DNA here is from genome assembly GCA_963966155.1 of Clivina fossor. Lineage (NCBI taxonomy): Eukaryota > Metazoa > Arthropoda > Insecta > Coleoptera > Carabidae > Clivina > Clivina fossor. The sequence goes on along the minus strand of CAWYQG010000409.1, from coordinate 13,314 downwards.
AATTTAATAACGACAATATAGAAGAGGAAGAATTAACAGAATCAGAAAGTTCCGAAGAAAGTTCCGAAAAATGTTCTTGTATGAAATTATTTAACAAATATCTTTACATTCACGAAAATTGTTTACATCTTTATAATCAATATAAAGCAAAACTTACAAACGATATTGAAGAATACATGAAAGATTTAACCAATCGTTGCACATGTAATGATTCTGTTTCAACAACCAGTGCAAGTAAAGACGATACAAAAATTGAAGAAGTGATAGAAACAGAAGTGATAGAAACAGAAGTGATAGAAACAGAAGTCAGTAAAGAAATATTTCCTCAAAATTGCTACTGTGGTTGCTGTAAAAGTGTTGACCCTTTCCAGAGTTGCACATGCGGACCTGAACCTGGCTGTACATGTGCTTCAGATTCAGCTTTATCATCACTGTCAGATAAAAACACTTTAGCATGTGCATGCAGTATTGTACAAAAATCCATAAAAAACCGGGGGAGTTGTACATGCGGACCTGAACCTAGCTGTACATGTGCTCCTGATTCAGCTTCATCATCACCGTCAGATAAAAACACTTTAGCATGTGCATGCAGTATTGCACAAAAATCCATAAAAAACTTTGGGAGTTGTACATGCAGTGACAGTATTCGCAAATCTGGTTTAATTCTGAAAGACTATCAAAACACAATGAACATAAATACTCCGCAAGTAAAATCACTAATGTCTTATCGAATAAATTCGGCATCACCTAATATATTAAAAGAAACAAACGCCAAAGTTACTATAACAGAAATGGAAAAAGAATCAAAATCTCTTTCAAATATAAAAATAAAGTCTAATTCTAAATCTAGTCTGAAAATCACAAATGAACACGATCATTCAAAGATTATCCATTTGGATAAATTTCCAAAAAATTCTGAAGAACAGATGGAATTACTTAAAGTAATTTTATAAACATTATTATTATTATTATTAAAATTTATAGGCATTACAAATAAATCTGTTTTATTACTACATCTGTTACATATATATATATATATATATATATATATATATTGTGTGACAATTTGACATTGTCACTTGTTTGAAAATTAAAATAATCCCGCTTACGAACGATTACTTCGGCCTAACCTCAATACGGAACTGATGGATATCGTAATTATTATATCCGTATTACTTTTATATTATTTCGGTGTCTTTAATAGTTGAATTGAACAGATTTATGATTTCAATATCATTAATTTAGAACTTATAAATATTTTGACAACTGTCATTGAGATTCCTGTGAACCACAAGAGATGGCGTTACTGACATATCGCTGAATATTTTACGTCAGCGAATTAAATTGTGTTTTCTAAATTCAGTAATTGTTTTAGAATATTTACTTATTATATCAACGAACAATATTATTAGTAATATCGAAATAAGCGAAATAAAATTTGTTAGAATTCGTCATTTCCGCGTCACACCTGTAGTGGGGAGATTCCATAAATATGTGCGTCGGCCTTGGTAGCGTTCTCTTCCGTGGGCTCTTCCGCTCAACCTTCGTCGACAGGTCTCTCTTGTTCAGAGCGTACTCTCTTGAACCGACGTCTTTGTTCCTGTTGCCGGAGTGGAATTGTTTTCAATGCGAATATGAGATTTTATTGTGTGAATATTTAGAATATTCAAGTTTTAGTAATTATAACGTTAGAAAATTTATGATTCCGGTGGGAATATTTCTATTTTATCGGTTGGAGAGCATATTTTATTTGAACGTTAGTATTTGCGTTGTAATATCGTCCATGTGGTTGGTGACGATTGGAATTTGGCATAGCTGAATACAAGTAGGTAAGCGATAATTGTGAAAATTAGAATCTAAATCTAGATCAAATTGTTTTTCTTTTGATTCATTTTTAAATTCACGTGACCTTGATCAATGACTTACGATTTATTCAGTCATGTTATTCGGATCGGTTTAGTTATTATTGTGTCATTATTCATTGGATTAATGAACAATATTGTTGAATTCTTTTAATAAGATATTTGATGAGAGAATAATTTGTATTTCGCATTATTTTCATTTAAGGAATTTTCTAACGCTTTGATTTATAATTGATTAAGATTTTAAATTCGTTTTATATGAGAGAATTTTCTAAGATTTTGATTTATAATCAATTAAGATTTATTGTTTTGAAAACAATTTCGCGACTGTCCGGATCCTGTATTGTAGTTTATGTGTTGTGTTGTCAATTATTCCAAGTGCAATCCCATCATGGTAACTTGCATGTTGAAATTGTGACGTCATTGGGCTGCTGTGGATGATGTATTGAACCTGTGTGCGTGAGTTGATTGAAGCGTAGCGTCATTATTCTGCGTGCGTAATTCGGCTCGGATTAAAGTCCATTTTGATAGTCGGCCGTCTTCGTGAAGATAATTTTTTTGTGATATTGTGGAAAACGTTCTATTATGTTTGAGGCACGGAGCCTGTTTTATTAGTTTTGAGTTTGGAACGTACCACAGCTTTCTTTCGGAGACATTGCTCGCGTAGTTTCGACTTGTAGTCTAGACCATAGCAACGAAAGACTTTCGCCGCACAGGCCATTAGTAAAGCAAAGCCAGCTATTTTTTTGTAAAGCCAATATGTTACTTTGTAATTGTAATTTTATATTGAACTGTTAATTTATAATGAATCAGGACATTTAACTAGGTAAAGTTAACTTATTTTGTTTGGAATCGTGTGTAGTATATTTAGTTGCATACTGTCGAATTTTCATTGCATTGCGCTATCACATTCCTGATAGAATACGTTAAGTTCACTTAAGTCCTTTAGTTGAGTCGTGTAACGATCTCTAATTTTTGTACCATTCTGTTATATTGATGATTGTATGTTTGTATTTAATACCTCTGTTATTTCAAGTGTATCAACTTTTGGTTCAAGTTCGATTTGTTTGATTATATTACATTTGTTAGTTCGGATTATTCTGCTGAACCCTCTTATGTTTAGGGACCAGTCTGTGACTTTCAAGGACGTCTGAGTGGGATTCAGTCGTATTAGCAGCATCAGTCTATCTTGGAAGCCGAATTTTGGATCAGCCGCTGAATGAGATATACCATTATACAAATCGAGCACGAAGTAGTGACTGAACGATTTATGCTGAACGTACGAACGCCAATTGGGCATAATCCGATCTCGAGAGCGACCATTTTCTGGCAGTCTTCATCAACTACCAAACCGCTACTGCGTAATGCGTACTGTCGTCCCCTCAGCGTCTACGAAAGCTCAGAAGAAGATCTACTATAGCTAGACCACCCGCTAACCAGCAGACGTCAAACAATCTATCTAGATACACTATCACGAATGACATACATTTCTTTGTATTGAAAAAGAACACGTAACTCTGTAGCGAATAAAATCATCAATATAAGATTATTACGTTTCAACTATCATCAGGTATATTTTTTTATTTATTTAAGTTATTTCATTTCCGAAACAAATTCTCGAAAAGACGAAAACAATACCTATCCCGTTAAGATCCTTTTTGAGATTTGGTAAAGCGTCTCATTTTGCTTCGAAGATCCGCTTTCCTGGTGCCCATCCAATTAAGTAACATCATATATTAATCAAAGGTTCCTATCACCTTGAATCTACGACCCCGCTCTCCCCCCAAACCTCAAGAGCAACGGACAAATTATCGTGGCAGGTAGGTTAAAATCAGATGAATAAAACATACTTCAAAATTTGAACACTTTGATAAAATTTAATCAACAACATAAATTTTAAATTCATCTAAATTGTCACACATAATTTTGGCGCCCAACGTGGGGCCTTGATTGATTTGTATCCACAAATAATAAGTGTCACGTCAACGTGGCCTCGATTAGTTCTGTCACAATTTGTCTTCGAATAAATCCATTCCTTCCTTTCAATTTTCCGAGAATTTGAGTTCGAAAATATTTATAGTTATTATAAGTTATTATCGTTCATATTGGCTATTTTGATATTATTTGTTTGCTATCAGTTATTTAATTTATTGTTTTGAATTATATTATTGTTACTATTGGCTATTTTAATATTATTTGTTGGCTATTAATTTATTTATTGAATATTTTGGCATTTTCTTGTGTTATTTATTATTTTGAATTATATTGTGTTATTTTTGATTACTAATTATACTTTGTAACATGGCGAATCTTCCGTATCGAATCGAGCACCTGTATGAGGACGAAATTGAACATGAGTTATCAATACGCAATGTCTCCGAATCCGGATCACTAAACAGCAAGCGAATCGTACTAGAAGGACTTCTACAGTTAGAGAAAGAACGAGTTCAGTCAATGATAAGGCCTGAATGCAGTCCTGTTCCTGTGAACGAATCCAGAGTATGTCAGTTAAAGTTGCATGAAGTATTGGGTATGCTAAAAATTTTGCCATTTCTTAATCCCGCTGAACGTAAGCTACATGATGAACTGTTGAATTCAAGAATTTTTTACTTGCAAGATCGCATTTGCTTATTATCATTAAATCATCAACAAGAACTCATCAAGTTGCTTTCGGTCACAAAAAATATGCACACGCAAATTCGTGAGTCAATTCGTGGCAATCCGTCTGCGAATCTGATTAATTTAAACTCAGAAGCTGACGCACCACCAGCTGGCTCATCGAACGAAACCTCTGTCTTGCGAAATACTTCGATCACTCCTTCCTATCTAGATCCTGGATTTTCGACTCTGTTAAATCGTATACAATTCGATTCGTCAACTATAAATCGCGAGAATGATAATTTAACTGCACGTAATCAACGCGATAATCCTGTTCCTGACGCTCGTGTACCATTACTAAATAATTCGTATCCTACTACGTCAACGCAAAATTTTATTCCGATTCCGAGTAACCATTTTGATTCAAGAACGCAAGTTAGTCGTTGGAATATTGTATTCGACGGTTTATCGGGTGTTAATCAATTTATTGAGCGAATTAGCGAAGCTGCGTATGCTTACGGTGTATCGGATGAAACTTTGTTTAGACAAGCTTCTTCGTTATTCACGAAAGATGCTTTGATCTGGCTCCGTATGGTGCGCCCAAGTGTCAAAACTTGGTCTGAATTAGTTGGCCGACTAAAGGAAACCTTCCTGCCGTCAAATTTCGAACTAGCTTTAATGGATGAAATACGTCAAAGGACACAAGGTCCAACGGAACGTGTAGAAATTTACATTGCTATTATGGAGAATTTATTTTCTCGCTTGTCACATCGACCAGACGAATCTTCGCGTGTTTCATTAATAATAAAAAATCTACAGCCACGGTTTCAACGTCTCTGCTCACTACAGTCATTTGATACTATTAGCGATTTAATTCGAACGTGTAAACGTATTGAAGATACTGAATTTAACGTAGCATCGTTTAAAAATCCTCCGTCCCCTAACCATTCGTTATTAGAACCTGATATGGCTTATCGACGTCCGCCGCGCGTTCATGTTGCTGAAATTACTCCGCACAACACTTCGTTTAGAATGAAATGTTGGAACTGCGACGAAAACGGGCATTCTTTTAATTCTTGTACTAAACCACGTAAAATCTTCTGCTACAAATGCGGAATGAAAGATCAAACTGCTGGCAAATGCAAACGCTGCTGTGAAAGGCAGACAAAAAACGTACACGCCGTTTCGGTTTCGTCAGCTCCCGAAAACTCGGCAGATTAAGTGCTGATAGAAAAGAATGGACCGCTTGGTTAAATACGATCCATCGTTTTGTACAAACTCCTGAAATTGCACCTGTATTAATAAATCCCGGTTCAGATGATCGCCCTTTTATTACTGTTACTGCGTATAATAAATCTATTACGGCATTGTTAGATTCTGGCGCGAATGTTTCTATTATTGGATATCGCGGCCTCTCCTTATTACGCGATTTAAAAATCAGCTTGTTACCAGTAGAACATGCTACTATTGTTACAGCAGACGGCAAAGCCCAAGCTTCACTTGGCACCGTTCATTTACCGATTACTGCTCAGTCGCAAACGCGAACGATCACTTTCGTTATTGTCCCGTCAATCCGTCATACGATGATTCTCGGAGTAAATTTTTGTAAATCATTTGGAATTTCTGTCAATTTTGCAACGAATTCGTGGACAGCTGCGCCTGAAGTCGCGTCTTGTATTGGCATTGCTAGTTCGGATGAATTATCGGATGTTCAAAGAAAATCACTCGATAGTTTAATCGCGGATTTTGAAAAGTTAGGTAAAGTAGGACTCGGAAAAACTCATTTAGTCGAACATATTATCGATACGGGTGATGCGCTTCCGATTAAGCAACGACAATATCCCCTGTCTGAAATCGTGCGTGGACATTTGAATAAAGAGTTAGATGAAATGTTAGAACTCGGTGTAATCCGTCCCTCATCTTCCGCGTGGAGTTCACCCGTTCTGATGGTTAAGAAATCTGACGGAAGATATCGTTTTTGTTTCGATGGTCGAAAGGTAAATTCTGTTACGAAAAAAGATGCTTATCCTCTACCGCGTGTAGACTACATTCTTAATCAACTTCGCGGTGCGAAATATTTAACTTCGCTCGATTTAAAAAGTGCTTTTTGGCAAATTCCACTTTCCGCTTCTTCTTGTGAAAAGACTGCTTTTTCAGTACCCGGTCGTGGTTTATTTGAATTTCAACGCATGCCGTTCGGTTTATGTAACGCTGGTCAGACATTACAACGTCTGATGGACAGAATCATTGGCCCCGAGCTTGAACCGAAAGTTTTCGTTTATTTGGACGATTGTATTATTGCGACAAATTCGTTCGAAGAACATTTAATTACGTTAAAAGAAGTTTCACATCGCTTTCAAAAAGCTGGTTTCACTGTAAATTTTGAGAAATGTAAATTTTGTAGACCCTCGCTGAACTACTTAGGTTTTGTAGTTGATAAATTCGGCTTACGTACTAATCCGGAAAAAGTGTCCGCGATTGAACAGTTTCCGCGTCCGACGAATGTAACCGAAATTAAGCGATTTCTCGGCTTAGCCTCGTGGTACAGACGTTTCGTTCCGAGTTTCGCATCCCTTTCTGCTCCTATTTCTGATCTTACGAAGGGTAAGAAAAAGAAAATGGCTGTTGTATGGAACAGCTCGGCCGTAACCGCGTTCTGTAAGCTCAAAGAAGCACTCGTATCGTCTCCAGTACTCGTTAGTCCGGATTATTCTGTTCCTATCCGCAAATTTCGGATGTATACCGATGCATCTAATTTTGGTCTAGGCGCTGTATTAACGCAGGAAGACGCAGACGGCTCTGAACATGCTATTTCTTATATTAGTCGCACGCTAAATAAAGCGGAACGTAATTATTCTGTTACGGAACGCGAATGTCTCGCTGTAGTTTTTGCTATCGATAAATTCCGACCTTACGTGGAAGGTTTACATTTTACAGTCATTACGGACCATTATTCGTTATTATGGTTAATGCGAATGTCAGAACCAACAGGTAAACTTGCTCGTTGGGCAGTAAAGTTACAACAATTTGATTTCGAGCTTATTCATCGTCCTGGTAAGACAAATGAACTACCAGACGCGTTATCTCGTGCGCCCTTAGAAGTCGCCGTTATTGAAAGTTATGCTGATACCACGGACAAATGGTATATTTCGTTACGGCAACGTATTACCGAACAACCTATTTCTTTCCCTGATTGGCGTGTTGAAAATAATATAATTTTCAAATTACGAAATCATTCCTATGAATTACCGGCTAATCTGTCACCGTGGAAAATTGTAGTTCCCCGTTGCGAGCGTAAAGCGATTATTGAGCAATGTCATAATGTTCCAACCGCCGCACATCTCGGTATTTTTAAAACAGCTGCGCGTATCGCTGAACGATATTATTGGCCGCATTTACACTCATCTGTCGCTCATTTTGTACAACGGTGTAAAACGTGTTTAGCTCAGAAAGTTGAACAACGTCCGCCTATCGGACGTATGGGCAAAGAAAAAAATATTTCATCGCCATGGCAAGCAATATCCATCGATTTGATGGGTCCATTACCTGCCACCTCACATCCGAATCGATATCAATATATTCTCGCCGTATCGGACTGGTTTTCAAAATTTCTGTTATTGTTTCCGTTACGTCAAGCTAATGCTCCGAAAATTTGTGAGATTCTCGAATCGGAAGTATTTTTATTATTTGGAATTCCACAGATTGTTATGTGTGATAATGGCACACAATTTACGAGTAAAAATTTCGAAAATTTGATTAAAAAGTATGAAATTCCCAAGTTATGGTACAATGCGAAATTTCATCCGCAGGTAAATTTTGTAGAACGCTCGAACCGCGTTGTGAAACAAGCTATTCGGTCATATTTGGATGATAATCATCGCGAATGGGACAAAAATCTCACGTCTGTCGCTCAAGCTATTCGTACATCAGTGCATCAAGTCACTGGCTTCTCGCCGTCGTTTCTAACTTTCGGTCGACATGTACCCACATCCGGAAAATTTTATGGTAACGCCCCCAAGAATGTGTGTACTGATAATCGTATTGCGTATGCCAATAGATTGGAATCCTTGGCAACCGTCTTCAATACAGTGCAAGATCGTATTCATGCCGCGTACAATCGGAACGCGAAATATTACAATGCAAATCGTCGCCACTTAGAATTTTCTGTTGGAGATACTGTATGGAAACGAAACTATGTTCTGTCGTCGGGTATTCGGCATTTTGCGTCGAAATTAGCGCCACGCTTTATTGAATGTCGCGTCGTGAACAAATTATCCCCAATTACTTATCGCCTTGCTAACCTCCTGAATGAAGATCAGGGTATTTGGCACGTTAAAGACCTAAAACCAGCTCCTGAAAGTTCTGAGGATGAAAACGAAAGCATAACATCTGACGATTCTGTAAATTCGGAGTAAATTTGTTATAAAACAGTTAGTTAGTAATCTTTAAAATTTTATTGCTTTTCATTATTATTAGTAAATTTTATTGAATGTTACGGTTCATGTAAAAAGTATGAGTATAATTTTTTATGAGATAAAAAATTCTTTTGCAAGGGGGGCTGTGTGACAATTTGACATTGTCACTTGTTTGAAAGTTAAAATATTTCCGCTTACGAACGATTACATCGGCCTAACCTCAATATGGAACTGATGGATATCGCAATTATTATATCCGTATTACTTTTATATTATTTCGGTGTCTTTAATAGTTGAATCGAGCAGATTTATGATTTCAATATCATTAATTTAGAACTTATAAATATTTTGACAACTGTCATGAGATTCCTGTGAACCACAAGAGATGGCGTTACTGACATATTGCTGAATATTTTACGCCAGCGAATTATATTGTATTTTCTAAATTCAGTAATTGTTTTAGAATATTTAATTACTATATCAACGAACAATATTATTAATAACATCGAAATAAGCGAAATAAAATTCGTTAGTAGCCGTCACGTCCGCCTCAAACCTGTAGTGGGGAGATACCATAAATATATGCGCCTGCCTTGGTAGCGTTCTCTTCGCCAAACGCTCTTCGCCAAACGCTCTTCGCCAAACGCTCTTGGCCGAGCTCTTCTTCTCTTCCTCTTCGCCAAACGCTCTTCGCCAAACGCTCTTGGCCGAGCTCTCTTCGACAAGGTCGCTTCGACAAATTTTCTTGAACCGACATCTCTAGTCCCGTTGCCGGAGTGAAATTGTTTTCAACGCGAATATGAGATTTTATTGTGTGAATATTTAGAATATTCAAGTTTTAGTAATTATAACGTTAGAAAATTTATGATTCCGGTGTGAATATTTTATTTTTTGGTTGGAGAGCATATTTTATTTGAACGCTAGTGATTGCGTTGTAATATCGTCCACGTGATTGGAAACGATTGGAATTTGGCATGTCTGAATAAAAGTAGGTAAGCGATAATTGTGAAAATTAGAATCTAAATCTAGATCAAATTGTTTTCCTTTTGATTCATTTTAAATTCACGTGACCTTGATCAATGACTTACGATTTATTCAGTCATGCTGTTCAAATCTGTCTAGTTTATTGTGTCATTATTCATTGGATTAATGAACAATTATTTTGAATTCTTTTGATAGATATTTGATGAGGAAATAATTTGTATTTCAAATTATTTTCAAAGAAGAAATTTTCTAATGCTTTGATTTATAATCAATTAAGATTTATTGTTTTTGAAAACAATTTCGCGACTGTCCGGATCCTGTATTGTAGTTTATGTGTTGTGTTGTCAATTATTCCAAGTGCAATCCTATCATTGTAACTTGCATGTTGTAATTGTGACGTCATTGGGCTGCTGTGGATGATTTAGTGAGCCTGTGTGCGTGAGTTGATTGAAGCGTAGCGTCATTATTCTGCGTGCGTAATTCGGCTCGGATTAAAGTCCATTTTGATAGTCGGCCGTCTTCGTAAAGATAATTTTTTTGTGATATTGTGGATAACGTTCTATTATGTTTGAGGCAAGACGCCTGTTTTATTAGTTTTGAGGTTGGAACGTACCACAGCTTTCTTTCGGAGACATTGCTCGCGTAGTTTCGACTTGTAGTCTCGACCATAGCAACGAAAGACTTGCGCCGCACGCGTCATTAGCAAAGCAAAGCCAATTGTTGTTTGTAAAGCCAATATGTTATTTTGTAATAATAATTTTATATCGAATTGTTAATTTATGATGAATCAGGACATTTAACTAGGTAAAGTTAACTTATTTTGTTTGGAATCGTGTGTATTATATTTAGTTTCGTACTGTCGAATTTACATTGCATTGCGCTATCACATTCCTAATATAATACGTTAAGTTCACTTAAGTCCTTTATTTGAGTTGTGTACGATCTCTAATTTTGTACCATTCTGTTATATTGATGATTGTATGTTTGTATTTAATACCTCTGTAATTTCAAGTGTATCAACTTTTGTTTCAAGTTCGATTTGTTTGATTATATTACATTTGTTAGTTCGGATTATTCTGCTCTGACCTCTTATGTTTAGGGACCAGTCTGTGACTTTCAAGGACGTCTGAGTGGGATTCAGTCGTATTAGCAGCATCAGTCTATCTTGGAAACCAAATTTTGGATCAGCCACTGAATGAGATCTACCATTATACAAATCGAGCACGAAGTAGTGACTGAACGATTTATGCTGAACGTACGAACGCCAACTGGGCATAATCAGATCTCGAGAGCGACCATTTTCTGGCAGTCTTCATCAACTACCACACCGCTACTGCGTAATGCGTACTGGCGTCCCCTCAGCGTCTACGAAAGCTCAGAAGAAGATCTACTATAGCTAGACCACCCGCTAACCAGCAGACGTCAAACAATCTGTCTAGATACACTATCACGAATGACATACATTTCTTTGTATTGAAAAAGAACAAGTAACTCTGTAGCGAATAAAATCAATCAATATAACGAATTATATTACAACTCATCATCAGGTATATTTTTTTATTTAATTAAGTTATTTCATTTCCGAAACAAATTCTCGAAAAGACGAAAACAATACCTATCCCGTTTAGTTCCTTTTGAGATTTGGTAAAGCGTCTCATTTTGCTTCGAAGATCCGCTTTCCTGGTGCCCATCCAATTAAGTAACATCATATATTAATCAAAGGTTCCTATCACCTTGAACCTACGACCCCGCTCTCCCCCAAACCTCAAGAGCACCGGACAAATTGATGTGGCAGGTAGGTTAAAATCAGATGAATAAAACATATTTCAAAATTTGAACACTTTGATAAAATTTAAGCAACAACATAAATTTTAAATTCATCTAAATTGTCACAATATATATATATATTGAAACGTGTCAATTTATTTATAATTATAAAGCTAAAATCTTTAATAAATTAAACTAAATTTACTCTAGAAAAACAAACTTATTTTTTTCGTCTTTTCATAACAAAATGAGGGTCGCGGGGAAGATAAAAATATTAAGGAAATAGCCACTGGTTAAGACAAGTCGGTTGGGGTGCTGGTATGGCTTACGTAAGCAATGATCTTGACCTACTTAGAGTGCAAGGCCCGGATGACACATGCAGTTTAACAAAAGAGGATTTGCAGCTGTGTTTTGATGTTTGGTACCAAACTTACATTGTATTTCAAATAAATAGTAAACAATGTCTTTGTAGAAATGAACATAGGACGTAAACAAGTATTTCTATCTTTGTCAAAAAAACTCTGTCTTTGTCATACCCATTGCTCTTATGTGTTGTGTTGTGTTTTGGAATTTTTTAGCCAATCCTGGACGCCGACCAAGAGATATCGCGAATAATTTCAAACTGATTGGTAAAAATGTGTTGTCCCACCACCAAAATAGATTTTTTCCTTGTCTTGTAAACGCTTAAATATGTTTGTTTCTGTTTAGCATTTCGCTGTGGAAGGGGAACGTCTCTGTCCTTATAAGGAGCCCAAGACTCAGGGAGAGGCATTCTGGTCTAGAATCAGAATCAGGGAAGCTTGGCCCATGGTATAGTTCATTATACTAGGTAACCTTGTCATCTCTCAGAAATAAGATACATAAAGGGGGATAGTTTAGCAGTTTGTACGTTGCGACTGCCTTTTACAATGTAAAGGGAACTGACGTTACAGATAACAAACTGTGAAAACTTAAATTCTGAGAGATTGGTGGGTTGTGAGAACGGTTTAGCAGTTTGTACGTTGCGACTGCCTTTTACAATGTAAAGGGAACTGACGTTACAGATAACAAACTGTGAAAACTTAAGAAACTCTTTGAGAAAATATTGTGCGAACGGTTTAGCAGTTTGTACGTTGCGACTGCCTTTTACAATGTAAAGGGAACTGACGTTACAGATAACAAACTGTGAAAACTTAAGAAACTCTTTGAGAAAATATTGTGCGAACGGTTTAGCAGTTTGTACGTTGCGACTGCCTTTTACAGTGTAAAGGGAACTGACGTTACAGATAACAAACTGTGAAAACTTAAGAAACTCTTTGAGAAAATATTGTGCGAACGGTTTAGCAGTTTGTACGTTGCGACTGCCTTTTACAGTGTAAAGGGAACTGACGTTACAGATAACAAACTGTGAAAACTTAAGAAACTCTTTGAGAAAATATTGTGCGAACGGTTTAGCAGGTTGTACGTTGCGACTGCCTTTTACAATGTAAAGGGAGCTGACGTTACAGATAACAAACTGTGAAAACTTAAGAACATTTATACCATGGCCTCTCCCTGTGTGTGAGAACCGAGAAATGAGAATTACTTCAACTACGGTAACGGTTACGACTTACCACGCTCAATTTGATTCATCGGACTAAACACTCGATGTATGCCGACTTCGCGGGGACGATCACCGGCTCTAAAATATCACGCATCACCCCCTTTTC
>CAWYQG010000408.1:0-12957 GCA_963966155.1 Clivina fossor | reverse complement strand
ATCACGACAGATCACGACAGCCAACTCAGCAGTTGCTACCCCAAGATACCTCTCGAACTGTTCTATGACGATTTTCTCGAACACTTTAGAGAGGTATATTATAAGAATGATGAGTCTGCAATTTCCTGGAAAATCTCTGCCGCCTTTGCCTTTGCACAGAGAGATCATGACAGCCACCTCAGCAGTTGCTTCCCCAAGATACCTCTAGAACTGTTCTGTGACGGTTCTCTCGAACACTTTAGAGAGGTATATTATAAGAATGATGGGTCTGTAATTTCCTGGAAAATCTCTGCCGCATTTGCCTTTGCACAGAGAGATCATGACAGCAGTTGCTACCCCAAGATACCTTTAGAACTGTTCTATGACGATTCTCTCGAACACTTTAGAGAGGTATATTATAAGAATGATGAGTCTGTAATTTCCTGGAAAATCTCTGGCGCCTTTGCACAGAGAGATCATGACAGCCACCTCAGCAGTTGCTGCCCCAAGATACCTCTTGAACTGTTCTATGACGATTCTCTCGAACACTTTAGAGAGGTATATTATAAGAATGATGAGTCTGTAATTTCCTGGAAAATTTCTGCCGCCTTTGCACAGAGAGATCATGACAGCTACCTCAGCAGTCGCGGAAATTTGCGCGTTGTAGTGGACAAGTTGAGGATCCGCTCAAACTCACGGTCATGAGAGAAAAATGAGTTTTGTTCGGCATGCCAGAGGGTCCGTATCGACTGCGTCTTCAATCTCGGGAGCCGATATGGTCTGAGAGCCGACGGCATTAAAATGCTTTTTTAGGGCATCAACTCTGCTCTTTTATTCCCCCTGCCAAAAATACCATTGATTACCTTCCATATTCTGGATGGCCTTCTTCCTGCCTCATCAAACTTCTGACTATAGAAGTTGCCGAAGTAAGACGAAGAGCACGGCGATAGCGGTTTCGTTTTGCGGTAATAAGTACTCGTGGCTTCATGGGTCCGATATTGGTATCTCGAAATATTTTATTGATCACCTGAGTTAGGTACATTGTTATATTGGATATATGTGATGTGTGCTTTGTCGACACCTCCGCGGAGCCTTTTCAGGCCATCACTGAAGTGAACCATTTAACCTCCTGTGGCTTTTGTTAATTTTTTGTAAGGGGGAACAATCTAAGGTAGACATCACGAACCAGCTCGTTAAACCTGTCCAGCGCTTCGTCGTCGTCTGTAGTTTGAAGTATGGGCGACCAGTTCACCGATTGAAGTTCCGACCTCATGCATGGAAGGGCATCTCGGCCTGGTTCTCTTTCAAATTTCACCTCCAATGCAGGGTTTTCGGGCAAGACCACTGGAAATAGTCAGAAGAACTGGGTAATGATCCGAAATCAGTGGTGTCTGTAGACGAGCGTCCCAACGTCCTGGAAGTGCTCGCGTTAGTCACTGCGATGTGGTCGATGCACGACCAAAATTCAGGGGAGTCGCCAAGTTCACCAGGTGACGGAATCCTCTGCCTTGAATGAAGGGTACATAGTTTCCACCACTGGCTTGGTCTGGCAGATAAAGATTACATTATGCACGGTGTGGTGCCTACCGTCGGTAAAAGTCCACGACATTCAATGACAAGACCTCCGAAGAGAGAATTTTGCATGAGGAGTCTATATTCACATCGACGTCTCCGCCAACTCTGGATATGATGTGTATAACTGACGAAAACATGGATGCATGAATTTTGTTTTATTCTCGGCACTTAGTTCAAACAGGCAGCAGTCACCGTCCGTGATATCTGTGCGCATTTATTCATTCACCATGTTATTAGTAGGTTCACAGCACGTCCTCAAGGCTAATTGAGTCTCTGACTTTTTCATTAAGAGTATAATTCTTGAAATGTTTGCCTCCACCACCTCCTTCATCGCAAATGGTGTCGCTGACAATGGGGTTGGTGGAATCTTGGCGGCAAAATTACTGATTTGTTGAGAAGTCTTGTAAAATGTTCAATCCACTCGGAGTCATTTATTAGTGGATGGGCTATTGGTTTTCTAGGCAGAAGAAGCCATGGTCTTTCCACGCTCTCCTGAATTTTACATGTTCTTTCTGTGCAAAAATATTCTTCGCGCTTTGACTGTAATAGCTTCTTGTAGTCCTTCTTGAGCTGGTTGAATTGATGGTGCCTGTTGCTTGTTACACAGATCACCCGTTTAAGAGCCTTGCATTCTTGATCGAACCAGGGTTTGTGCACTTTCTTTTTGGACCTTGTTATTACTCGTGTGTCGAGTGCTCCAGTTTGTTGGACCTAGTGGGAGTACTCCCACTAGTTGGACCCATCGAAGTAATTGAGGTCGTTGTCGGCCGTGATGAGTTTCATTGCCTGCTCAACTAGGTGTGTATTTCACTTCCCCGGCAATGGCATCACTGCTTTTGGTTTCGTCAAGGTTTTTCTTCTCAATCGAAATTTATCTTGCAGTGTTTTCTAAAGGGAGAAGGCTGGGCGGTTATGTTTCTGACATATAATCCTCGAAGGCGTGAGCTGGTTAGGATGATGTCTGTGGCGCTCGAGGCGTTCCAGGCAATATATGTGGCGTCTTGTAGGTTTGATTCAAGGTCATGAATGCCTTCTTTAAAAAGCTGTTGCTTTAGAGCTACGGACTATTAGATTGCAGTCAAAATCTCCTCCAATCAAAAGTTCTTTGTCGTTGTCTATACACAATGATATACATGCTCCTTTTGTCTTAATAATTGTGTCTGAATTTTGTTCACGTGGACGGTATATGCATATGAGATAAAAATAATTTGTTTCTATCATGATACGTGTTGAAGAGCTAAAAATTTGCTTCGTCCATTCTTTTGTTTGAAACGGCGACAGCAACTCCGCGCATTGGTCTTAACTTACCTGGTTTAAAAGCGGGACCGAGGTGGAGCTTGTGGTGAGGAAGCGCAACGCTGTTTGAATCATAGACAAATGTCTCGGTCAAGAAGATAACATCATAGCCATTAAATTCATCTTGTTTTGAGTCTGATAGCACCGATAGAAGGCCTTCAACGTTCCAAAGATGGCATCGTTAAGTATCTTCTGTTGATTTCTTTTCAGCACTCTCTGTCAATGAAAATTTTCATGTTTTCTGCTGTGTTTTCCATTGAGTCCTGTCCGCGTCGTTTCAACCAGGCGCAGTAGAGCCTTCGGCTTTGTTTCCGAAAACTCTATAAGGCTGAATACGTCATCGGAAACTTCGACACACTATGCCATGAAGCCATACGGAATGGTCTAATAGAGTCTTAAAGTCATTTTCAACTACTTGGATATGGAAACTATTATAGTGGTCTTGGTTGAGCCCGGCTAATTTTGTCACTCTGATTGCTTCCGAGTACGACACTATTTTCCGATATAGTCTTTAATTTCGCATTCGTTGTGTGCCATATCAATTCGGCTCACAAACAGAGCTTGGACTCTGGGACGTTCACGTACAGATTGGTCATTTTATTTGTACCCACTATGAGGCCATTTTTCTTGACGTGATCATTACGAGCCCTACTGACTTGCGGTATGAAACGGGCTGCCAATTGCTGCTTGGAGGTGCACGTCTTTTTGCAGAATCCGCAATGTCAGTTGACGTAGTGTGACATTGCGTTGCAGTGTATTCGATGCGTTTTGACGGTTCGAAAGGTGCCAGTGGGTGTTGACAAAATTGAGCTGATTGTTGTTGTCTTTTTAGTATCAAAAGATCTTTAAATTTGAGCAAAAAAGATCATCGGACCTGAGGGCCTAAAACATTTTCAATGAAAACCAAATCAACCCATACGGTTTTCAATAACTTTATTTTTGCCATTTTCGAAGCTTCGAAAACACCCCGCATTGCTTGGACAACTTTAATAAATTACCTGAGATGTTCTCCAACATCAACACACATTTGACACCGTTTTATCACACTTCACACAGAGGGAGTTCCTCCGGTTTCATTCGTCTGATTATGCTCTCCACTTTTGAACGTAAACCTTGCTCATCTCTCAAAGGAGAAGAATAGACAACATCTTTTACTTTTCCCCAAAAATAATAGTCGAGTGGAGTGAGATGGGGACTCCTCGCTGGGCATCGTATGTATCCGTTGGTTGCCAAGACCCGCCCAGGAAATAATTTGTGAAGTGCATTCATATGTCGCATTGCATAAAAATAATTTCCAGTTGGAGTTGTTGGGTATGTCGTCCAAGTGAAGGGAAAGTTGTTTTTCGATTAAGTTCTTGTATATATCTCCATTTAGGTTACCTCGGTAATAATGGGGTCCTGTAACTCTTCTCCCTGTGATGCCACACCACACGTTGAAACTGAATCTTTCTTGAGAATTAGATTCTTGAAATTCTTGAGAATTATGAGATGACCAAATATGGATATTCCTTTTATTGAAGCAGCCTTTATTGGTGAAGCATGCACAAACACTTCGTACATGTTTGTCTTTTCCTCGAAAGTATAATCCACCGACATTGTAAGGTTTGAAATGAACAATGTCTTTTTGGTTTTTTGGGCTAAATTCTCATCACTGTCGACTCTCAAAATGCGTCGCTTGTAGAATGAATGTAATTCAACATTAAAACAGCTCCCTCTCATATTACTCATTCCGGGCATTTCAGACAGTGTATTGACACTTTTCAGACTTTTGGAAAATGCTGTTTCCTAGAATAAATCGAATTCACCGACTTACATAAATTATGTCAAGTTTCCAAATTAAAATAAAACAAGAACAAAGATTTTGTAAATTGTCGTTTTGCAGCACCAGATGCCATAAAAATTTTCGTGACTTCAAAGCTGTATATCTCGGAAACTGCTGGTTTTAGGTGATCATGTCCGGCTGTATGTCACTTTCGGACATGTTGTTACATATTTTCCATTGGATAGTGTGTGTATCTGTGTATATATATATATATGTATCTCAGGCGTCCTTTTGTGGACATCTTGAGGTTGTGTTGCATCTCTCTGACCTGTTCCGCCGGCAATGGCCTAATTATCCACTGCGGCATTTGCCTTGAAATACGACTTTGAAATCATAAAAAGAAACTATAGCGTGGCTGGCCAGGATTTGAATCCACGAACTCCCGGATGGTACCAAAACGAAAGGGACGACGTTTCTGTGAAAATCAGCAGGTCTGCGTTCGAACCAACTACCACTCGAAGCTGAGGCCATTTTGACTTAGGCTCTTGATATTGAACAATTGAATATCAACTGCATTTGCCGACGTCCCTGCATCTCTCCCCCCGAAAGGCACAGGGATCTGTATGCATATGTCGGTCGTGTCCCTGGCAGTAAGAATTTAGCAAAAGAAACTCATTATCTAAGAAACCCAAAAACGGATTTGTAGATGTCAAGCAATTCTTCAAACAATAGTGAGGATTTCGATATCTCTACCGAGCGCACAGAACTTATCATCAACATAGTTAGTAAAATTTCTAGATTTTTTCGAAAGTATTACCGGTTACCCAAGGAGCACCATCTGACAACTCAAAGTCACCCAGAATCTCAAGTGCGGTGTGATATTATCGAAGCCAGAAAGCACTTACACTCTATGAACTAAATTTGCAACTCAATTTTGAATTTGTTATAAACCTTTAGGATCCTACTGTACAGTTCAACGAGAAGGCATGGGATAAGAACAAGAGATGACGTTTTTTTTGGATTTAAAACTTGTGACAAATTTCATACAACAAAGGCCTCTTGAGAATTGCAATTGAGAAACTTTAGTATGGTTCCTCAATTTCAAGTTTGCAGGAACAATTGACGAGGTTGAGAAACATGATAATTGACAAAAAAAATGAATGAAAGAATTCGAACCTACAAATATTCATGCCCTCACATGATCCAAATTAAAAATCTCCAAGGGAATTTTACTTGGAAAAGCGTGTCTACAGGTTTCCAGAAAGTGCTTCCAAGGTAATCAATTTGCCGTTAGGAAATCAAGTGCGCTGATATGCTGTGTTATCCCAGAATATCCTAAATATCAAAGAACCGTGCAGAAAAAAAAAATGTACAAAAACGAAACCAAATTATTTGCCTAATAGACACGGAGTTATCTCAATTCAAGCATGCACGTTTGAAGCTGGCCTGACACTCGAATGTACATGTATGCTATGATTACATTTGAAATCTATTAAATGTTTTCTCCTTGGATGCTATAAAGGCACCAATATTGTGTAAATTTTAAAGTAAAACTGTTAATTCTTTACAACCATGTTTGTCCAAACACCGATCGATGCAGTGCATTTAAATGCAGTTATACCCTCAAGCTGGAGAAATTGGTGCCATTTGATGCGATATAGGTTTCTGTCCGAACGCCGAGCACCGGAGTCGTGCATTCAGTCCTATTGTTTCTGGATCTATTGGCTTGAATTTTGCAAGGGGTCTTCTTCGTGAAACCCGGTTCATCAAAAACCATTTACGTTTAAGAAATCGCTCTCTAGATAAGAAGTATTACACATTTCATGATAAAAACTTAAAGCATAAAATAAAATTTTCGATTTTCGTTCATCTGATGGAAGTTTTTAAATATTTTCTGGAGAATTGTGTTTTAAACTTTCTTCTCATAAATCATTTACATGCACACTTCAGCTAAGATCAGATAAGCAAGTCATATTATTTGGGAAACATTATATTCTGAGTCTGTACATGAAAGTCAGACAATATTTTTGAGGTTTTTAGGTAAAATCACAAGACAGATATAATTTTTTGTAACAGTAATAGAATCCGATTGATTAACAAAAAAAATCAACAGTGACCACGTGGCACTTCCAACTTTGTGGGAATCATTCATAAACACAGGTTCTTGAAAACATTTTTTAAAGTGAACGATCTCTTTTTCCCAGCTTGGTTGATCATGATTGGATAAGTAATCCACAGTTCACAACGGGTTTTCATGAAATAATCGCTTATAATCGTGATACCGGAGTCAATAGCAAGAGTTGACTTTATCTGAGCTTTTATGCTGATTCGCTACTTTATTTTTTTCTTTATTTTTTTCATTCCGATAGCAAAGGCTATCGGAGTTTTTTAAATTCCTTATTGCTTGAAAAAACGCCATGTTTTGCGTTGTTTTCTTTTGAATTTGCGTATAAATTTGGAAATAGGGAAAGCGGAATAGAATTAATGTACTTAACGAAGATTGAGTTGATTTTGTACTGTGTCTAAAGAACTGTCTGATATCAGTTGAGGCCACATTATTGCGACAAGTCTGAATATTCTGACATGATCACAACTTTTCAAGAGATCTGAAGAAAAAAGTGTAAAATACCCAAGGAACACCACCTCAAAACTCCACACCTCAGTTTACAGAAACGCTCGCAATGGCAGTAAAAGAAAACTTTTAATGCATTTCATACTTTATTTTTATTTATGTATAGTTTATTCTGTTTATTACTGCAATATCACAACTGTTATACCGTAAAGACGGTATTTTCAAACCGATGCCAGTGGAAGTTCGGGGGTGCTAGACTCGCATATTTTCAATAATAGTCCAAAAGAAACTGGAAAATAAGTAATAAATGTCTTAGAAATTGAAATACCGGTGGGTATCGTTGGACAGCCCAATTCATCAAGATAAAGTTTTAGTCGATCTTAATTTATTGATGATTCAAGTTCTTCAAGAAATCAATTTATTTGACCCCTAGTTTTTTAACATTGTCAACAATGGAAAGGATAAATTGCAAATAAATAGATTTATTGAGGAACCAAAAAATTCGGATACAAAAATAGCTTGATGAAATGTCCTGTGGCATGCACTCGGCAATTCATATTACTACAGAAACATGTTTTGATCTGAGTTTATTTTTTGGAGTGCGGCGATTTAGCACCCCCGACTCCCACTTGAAAATAAATAAAGTTATTTTCAATTCAATCCATCTTCTGTTTTCCGTATCGTTCGTCTCGCGCAGTCATCTTCAAGCAAAATGGCGACTAAAAATACTTGCATATTTTTTCGATAATTTTCGAACAGTAATTTCGAAAATCTATGCTTTTAGGAAGGAGAGGTCGTAGAAGTTAGTGGAGCTGCCACTAATCAAATATTTTTTGTTATGCTTCTTCTCGGCTGGCCTCGTGGTTGTGGCTATTGGACAAACGTCATATGCTAACTGCAATTAAAATGTGACAGAATAATTCAATCAATAAATAACATCACTTGAAACTGGAAAAGTAGACATATTGCCTGTCTGGGTGTTACAAGAAAAAGAGATTTTGGTTTGTTGGTTTGCACACAGACCGAAGAGAGAGGGAGAGAGAGAGAGAGAGAGAGAGAGGAACAGAGAGAGAGTGAGCGAGAGAAATGTTAAAGAAATAGAGGACAATGAACAGAGATGAAAGAGAGAGAAGAGAGTTTCGTTCCCTCTTTCTCTCTCTCTTTTTTCTCTCTACCCGTCTTTCTCTCTCTCTACCCTTCTCTCTCTTTACCCGTCTCTCTCTTTACCCGTCTCTCTCTTTCGTTTCTCTCTTTTCTCTCTTTCTTTTTTTTCTCTCTATCTTTTCTCTCTCTCTCCATTATTTCTCTCTACCCGTCTCCCTCTCTCATTGGGAGAAAGAGATGAGGGAGAGAAGAAAAGAAAGACGAAGTTGAAGCAGCGATGGATGAAACCTGGAGTCTTCTCTCTCTCACTCTCTCTCTTTCGCTCCCAGTGTAACAAGTGCACGGAATTTTCCGTGGCCAATCCTCTCTCTCTCTTTTAGTCTCTTTATTTTTTCTCTCTCTTTCTCTCTACCCGTCTTTCTCTCTCTCTCTCCATTTTTCTCTCTGCCCGTGTCTCTTGATTCAGGTGTTCCCTTGTTGCAATCGATCAGAATTGTTGAAAAGAAGGAGGTGAGAGAGAAGGAGGAGATGAGAGAGAAGGAGGAGATGAGGGAGAGAGAACAAGAGAAAGAGAGATGAGGAGAGAGAACAAGAGAAAGAGATGAGGGAGAGAGAACAAGAGAAAGGGATGAGGGAGAGAAGAGAAGAAGTTGAAGCAGCCATGGTGAAGGGATGAAACCTGGAGTCTTCCCTCGGGACTTCTCTCTCTCTCTCTCTGGTCGTTGTTGTTCGAAGCCCTAACATGGCTCAAGTCGTAATCCCCGGTGGCGAATATGCGATTTCGTCTCTTTGCGAAATCTCACATTCTCATCTGGCGCCGGCATCCGAGCCTGTCTGAACCAAAAATTAAAAAAAAAAAAAAAGATTTTTGAAGAAAAAAAATCTGGTGCATGGAGAGATTCGACTCATCCACGTGAAAGTGTTTAAATCTAATTTTGAATGCTTGATAGAGAATCCTCTATACAAACAAAAAAGGATATTTTGTGACATCTTTGTTAATGGAAATTAGACATGAATGTTCTTTTCTGCCCCTGTGGAAAATAGAGGCTTTGTCTCTCTGAGAGATATTCCCTCTCTATCTTTTATCCACGACGAAGTGATGTCTTTTTACGACAAAATGGCTCTTCAGAGAGCGAATGCTTATATAATGAAAACAATGATTTTAATATTACAGATAATTGCAAAGCCTATAGTGAATATAATAGTAATAAAGGTCATATCAAAAATATTAAGAAGTAGAATAGTGATGCTGTCAAGAAGCTTAATATGATCAGAAAGTAATTTTCCTCATATTATGTGAACAAAATGAACAATGCTGATATATACTCTGCATAAATAATAACAATATTGATATCAAAGATATTAAAAAAACTTATAATTATTATACAATTATCATTGTCAAGACAATATTCACGTCAAGCTGGACGTGTTAATAAAAGCCAAAACTTCAATTTAAATTCAAGGCAACAGGAGTTTCAAACGATCTGCACGGCCAGTGGCAGAATGTACCAGCCATGTTCAACACACCAGGTATGTCTCAAGAATAATCTACATAGACAGAGGAGGGAGGGAGGGAGATGAGGAAAGAGAAGGAAAGGGAGAGAACAAAATAAGGGAAGTGAGAAAATAAAAAGGAGAGATGTGAAGAGAGAGGGGAACGGAAAAAGCTGAGAGAGAGAGAGCGATAGGGTGGAGACAGAAACTGCGACTGGGCGGAGGGAGAGAATGAAAGCAGAGCACGGAGAGAGGAGATTGTTTTGAACGAAGAAAGACCCCCCCTCTCTCTCTCTCTCACGTGTCTTTCTCCGAGCGTTTTATGAAGAATAAATCTCAAGCCCCCACAGTTATTAATTCACAGTCATATGAAAGAAGTTATTTCTTTCTATTTTGTATTCTTGCATCACGAATAGCACTCTGATTGAGTTGCTACCAATGCAATGAGGCCTTTATTGTGTTCAATTTAAATAATTTATATTAACATATAAATATACAAACAAGGGCTAAGAATTGCATGCCACATGCGTATTAAATATAGAAAATAAAATTTACATACCGAAGAAGCATAGCTCCCTAGTGCTCAAGGCGACACTTCATTTAGAGAACATTGCGATACTGACAAAGTACCCACGGTATAATAATTTACACAAATCTAAATTAAACTAGCCTGTATTTATGGCATTAGTTTTAACCAAATCAAACATTATCATTACCAGCAAAAGAATATATCAAAAAATATATAGGTATTTATCGCCATTGTTGTACTTTATCCCGTTGGAAATAACTTTTACATTTTTATTTCAACAGCATGTGGGAGACCCCTGGTGTGGGGTGGAAGGCTGTTCCAGATGGCGCCCCCTCTCCGAGGTGACAACCACGACAACGCGTTCGTCAGGTACTTCTTGTCTCTATGATCAATCAATAATTCTGTTGCGGTTGTTTTTCATGCTGCTCATGTTTGCCATTTTCAATATCACTTAGAGCTTAGATGATGTTTATTTAAATGTTAGCAGGTAACAGTGCGGT
Organism: Clivina fossor; assembly: GCA_963966155.1. Taxonomy (NCBI): domain Eukaryota; kingdom Metazoa; phylum Arthropoda; class Insecta; order Coleoptera; family Carabidae; genus Clivina; species Clivina fossor. The sequence continues at coordinate 2,146 of CAWYQG010000408.1, read as the reverse complement.
GTTACCTTTGGCAACTTGGCAAATTTGTTTTGAGCCCTTCCCTCTCTGACTTATTCATCAAACGCGTTATTTTTATAGTTGTTGTTCTCTTTCGTTGAATTAATGTTGGTGTTTCCGTTGCTCTGGTTACAAATCTGTTTGTCCCGATATTTATTACCAACCTGAGGTAGAGGGTGGAGAGGGGCGGGGGTGGGGAATGCTGTTTTTTTCCTTACATTTTCGTCAATAACTTTTGTGTGCTTTGCCCGATCAGGTCCAAACCAGGTCGAATGGTTGTTACTTTTCAAATCTGACCACCCGTTTTTGCTGAACGGCTCTTGACAGGTTTTCTTCAAAAATGATTCACCTCTTGCTCTATTTTGGCCAGTAGTTCATTTTGATCGACCAAAGTGGATACAATCGGAAAGAGCGGCTCTTTTCAGCGATGTAAGATATTTTGATGAGAAATAACATCTTTCATATGAAAAATATGATTTTACAGTTTTTTTTCCCTTTCTTCGTATTTTTCTCATAACAGCTCAAAAGTATCAAATAATGCCAACACCAAAATGAAGACCAACTCTTTGCGAGGTTAACTATGTGAAACTTTCAACATTTAGATTCTACTATCATGTAAAAATAAGTTATTCAAAAAACCTTTTTTTCAACAATGCTCAAAACACTACCATTATTTTTTTCAGGCCTAAAAAACTATTGCGATGAATTGTTTATAGTTTTTTTTCAGTTTTAACAAACGTGATATAAAATTCATAATTTGGAATTAAAATTATGAAATTTATATCAAAATAAAGAGAATTTAGATCACGAATCTAAATTTGTCATTAAAATCCGACCATCCGTCAAAAATTATAGAGACTTCAATGTCCCCAACGGTGGTTTGACCAAAAGGCGGTGGGGGAGAGAGAAAAAGATATTTTGTTGTGTTTTAATGTTTTTGACGTTTAGCACCACAAAATGATCGCCGTAACGTTCCGCTCACAATTCTATAAATTTTATCATGTGCATAAAAGGTTTTGACAAACATGAATGGAAAGACTCAATAGATCAAAAGGGTTGTTTGGAGGAGAATATTTCGATATGACTTTAATGAGATTTCCTATACAAAAATATTGTGCGGCGGGGACGGGTCCCCGCCAAAACCCTTCGGTTTCAACACAATAAATAAAAAAACAAACACGTTTTCTTCCAACATAAAAATAACAACACCTGCAATAACATTAGCAACAACAACAACAACAATTACAGCATACATTCACAATTTCCATTGCCCCTCCGAGACTCTAACATGAAAAACTTTCTTCAACATAAAAGATAAGAAACAAAGACGTTTTCTACCGACATCAATAACAACAACTGCAATAGCATTAATAACAAAAACAACTGTACCAATAACAATAAAACCAACTGCAACGCGCGTTAAAAACAACAAAAACACAGACGACCTTATTTTAGAGAAAAATGCGTGTTTTCGTTGTTAGACGGAACTTCAGAGCAGCAAAGGAAATATTTTATTTTTAGACATTTACTCTCGCTCTTCCATCGCTCCGTTTCCACAATTTGCTTTTGCTCATCTTTTTTACAGGCTGGTATATTCTCGTACACAATTGAACGTTTATGTGTTTTGACCATTGTGTTTCAGTTGTTGTGAAGTCCTTCATGTCTTGTAATTTTGTTCATAGTCAATGTTTTTTGCTCCCACCGGTGTTTCAGGACAATCCCCGACGAGTCAGGAAAAGTCTCCGCCCCTGTTTCTGTGCATCGAGGACCGCCCTTTCAAGCGATTGGTTAAAATCCCCTCTCTCAAATCGAGGCATTTTCTTTAAATACGCCAACTGGAGCGCTTCCTGGCCACTAACTTCGTGACCACAGGTGAGAGTACATTTTCTTCACCTCTTCCATCGAGAGAGCCTTGTTTTTGCTTAGATCTCCCTCTAACGAATAAACATTTCTGAACCCAAGTGTCTCCCTCATTTATTTTATCCATGTGTTGTTATCGAACTTTTATGCTTTTAACCAATGTATCAATTTACTCTTCACTTCTCGCTCCACAATGTTTGACATTCCCTTCTAACAAAATTAAATTTACCTTTTAATCGTGATCATGGGATTGTCGTCAAAGAAAGCCCCAGGCCCAGATTCCATAAGG